>NMRB01001387.1:30879-53544 GCA_002633025.1 Notospermus geniculatus
TGAGTGCCGATCCAGACCGAAGTAAACTGAGTGTCATATTTTCTTTTTTATCCATGTTTCGTTTAATAAACCAGACTAGACCATCTCCAGCCTGGTCTGATACTAGTAAGCAGATAGCCCACTGACACTGTGACGACTAGGATGGACGACTGGCAGGTGTGGAAATGGTGAATTCCGTGTAAATATTGCACCCGTTTCATGCTTAGGCCTGCCTTTTATGATCGCTGACCCCAACCGTCATGCACATGGCTTATGTCATGTGTTAATTGGTCCTGTTTGGTACACACACACTGCTGACTCGCCTTTGTTTAATAATCAGACCACTAATTAGGTTGCGGGTGGTCGTGTTACCGAGGTGCTAATTGCCACTTGGGACAGCCAAAGCTGTGGTCGCGGTCTGGATAGCGGGGTGGTCGCGTTAGTGAAGAAACTCTCCAAAGGGAAATAAAGAGAAAAACAATCGGGACAATTGAAAACTGGTCGTCTTTCCGGGGTGGTCGCGTTATAGGGGTGGTCGTCGACCGGGGTTCCACTGTAATTGGTATTGTAGCTATTACTTTTCAACACTCTTGACTGCAAAATTTCCTTGTGCTCTATAAAAGTTCACCCACTGTTGTTGATACAGCAAGAAAGATGTCAGCAGGAATTGTTCTTGATGTCCCAACAAATCAGAAGAAGTGGCTGTGGTCTGCAGGAAAAAGCCATCAGAAGGAGATAGCCCAAGATCTTGTCGATGGTGACGAAACCACAAATGGAATTGATGACCAAAACGGCCACACCACAGCAAACGTTTCAGTTCCAAGCCAGTTAGTGGGTCCAGGCAAATCAGGATACCGATACGGTAAGCTTTAATGTGGCAGAACAGGCTTTAGGCATTATGTCCCGATACATCTGAAGATACATTTAATTACCGGTATTAATTATGACAGCCAATTTCGGTTGTCAGGGTGTTATAGTGGAAACATAGAGGCCTGTCACCTCTGGTTCAATCCCACTTTGATTCCTGGCTGTTGCTCTTCATGTACCGGTAATAGAGAGGGTGACTCCGTTTGACTGTGCAACTTCCTCCTGCTTAATAAAGTTCACCCACTGTTGTTTATACAGCCAGAAAGATGTCAGCAGGAATTGTTCTTGATGTCCCAACAAATCAGAAGAAATGGCCATGGTCTGCAGGAAAAAGTCATCAGAAACCAAAAGTGACACCATGGGCAAAACAAGGTACCAGTTTGTTCAGGGTTTTTTAACAATAGAAATCATTTAAACTTAATTTTGATGATGACCAAGAAAAACAAATCTGCTGAAAACACTGAAGGAAAAGTGTCTGAGAAAACATATCATAAGTTTTCCGTTTGAATGGAGGATTTTCGATCTCTGTGTAGCCTAATTGCGCAAAGGGATTGCAAATAACACCAGTCAACTCATAAATTAAAGAATTATTTGGAATCTTGTGAAAAAATTCATATTTTCTAATCAGGTCTGTCTTGAACCATTTTGCAGGTGGATTGGTGAAGTCAAAGTCAGTTGAGGATCTTCTTGATTCTAATGATGATGACACCATGAACAAGGCACAACAGCATAACACAAAGAGGCGGGGGTCTTCTTCGATACCTACAGCACGACACCAACCAGAAAATGTTGAGTGTTCTCCAAAGTCAAAGCCAAAGGATAAACCAAGTAGGTGTATTTTGACAGAAAGATTCTTACTCTGACCAATCCATTTCCATTTCCTGTTTTCCTGACCTTTCAGGAAAAATGCACACCATGTCTATCTTTTACTGTTTTCTAGGTGGATTGGTGAAGCCGAAGTCAAAATCAGTTGAAGATCTTCTTGATTATAATGATGGTGATAGGCCCTGGCAGTATACCACAAAGAGACGGGGGTCTTCTGCGATGCCTACAACAGGACACCAACCACAAAATGTCGAATTTCGCCCAATGTCAAAGCCAAAGGATAAACCAGGTGGGTGTATTTTGACAGAAAGATTCTAACTAATCAGTCACACTTCTGTTTTCCTCTGCCTTCACTGATGTTTTCAGGAAAAAACAACGCACATCAGATGTAATCTCTTGCTATCATGCTTACAGGTAAAAGCAAAAAAATGAAACATTCGAAGTCGTCTGAAAGTTTGCTTGATTCTGATGACAAACCTACTGAAAATACCGGTAGTGAAGAAGTCAAAGTGCCCAAGAAAACAAAAGGTACGTGACTTGCTCGAATGGGGCCTTTCTTTGTGGTTTATCCAGATGAACTAAACCTCACAGGTCAACGTATCATAGGCCTACAGAAGCCTTGTGGATAAAGTCACAGATCAGAATCGAGTTCATATTTTCTACGTCAATCTTTTACTGTTTTGTAGGAGGATTGATGAAGAAGTCAAAATCAGTTGAAGATCTTCTTGACGCTGATGATGATGAAAAGGCACGGCAGCATAACAAGAAGAGGCGGGGGTCTTCTGCAGCAGTTACCAACCAAGATATTTCATCTCGGAATGGGGCAGTGTACCCTCTCCCTCCAAACATACCTCTACCTGCTTTGCCAGTGTCTGAGATACCAAAAGGACCAGCAACAAATGCTTTGGTGAAGGTGAAGTCAAAATCACTCGATGATCTTGATTCTAATGATGATGATAGGCCCTGGCAGTATACCACACAGAGGCGGGGGTCTTCAGCACTGCCTATGACAGGACACCAGCTACCAAATGTCAGGCAACCTGTCCCTCCAAACCTCCCTCTACATCCTTTGCCAGTGTCTGTTGGGAATGTGGGCCCTTATCTCCCAAGTGAATCCACAACGGATTCGTCGCATGATGGTGATGCAATCTTGCAACAACAGACAATGGCTCCAGAAGATCTTTATGAGATACCCCATCAACTGGTCACGAGGTCCGAGGACTTACCTGGGAATGGTGGTCGTGGATGGAGACGAGAGTCAGAATCAGGTCCTACTGAACAAGATGAAACAGAGGTGCAGGGTAAGAGCACATTGGGCTTTGTCTGTTAATGAGTTTTCAATATAATACCAGTACCAAACTTCCCTGTCACCCCCGAGGTTCCATGTCCCCCCAAGGTCGGACTCGCACATCGTAATGAAGTGATAGAGAGGGTGTGACTGTTTGACAGCGGAGGCTTTCTCCCATCCTGAGAATCTCAGGTCATTTACGGTCGTACCCTCCCTCAATGTCTGAACCATCCGCGAGAAGGGGAGCCGGTTGTGAAGACCCTGGGTGCGAGGATGGTTTTCTCCAGGTGTTCTGGTTTCCTCCTGCATGCATTAAATTCACCAAATGTTATATATAGAGATTATAATGCCATATTTAGCACTCACCTCTTGATTCAATTCGTTGTTTTGTAAAGTGTTGACCGACTTTGTATTAATCAGCTGTTAATGCAGCCATTTCTTATTTTCAGCAGATTTGGACTTTGCCGTTCCTGGTGCCAGTGATGATGATTCCTTGGATGAAGGAGTTGACGTCACATCAAATGAGGACACAGAACCGACATATATTAACTGGAACGGGTCACAAGGTGAGTCGTACTTTCAGGGGTAAAAAACTGTCCACATTCCTGCCTGACAAGGTGTACATGTACTCTTCAAACATGCTGGGCCGTATTCAAAAAGGGTGTTTACAATTTATACTTGCGAAGATCACCCTTTTTGAATACGACCCATAATCTCTGTTTTTACAGCCAATACCAGTGTTGCCTCTCCCGATGAACAGGAAGGGGCCATGGGCGAGAGTCCTGAAGAACATCACTATGTTAATTTCCCCATAGAAGGTAGGCCAACATATGCAACACTCAACAGTGCAGATGTGAACACAGAAGGTGTTCCGTGCCCAAAATTTGAATTTCCTGCCCTCACAAACCTGTGCAAATTGCACAGTGTAATTATGGGGAAAAGGTTCCCCAGCTCGTTATAAGTAAATTGTGAGTTGTGTTTGATCAATGAATATGAGTATGCGGGACCAGGGGGAGGCTGGCCTACACTGACGGCGACTTGAAAGACAGGGTTAATTGGGAACCATATGATGTGTTTGGTTTCCATGTGGTCAATTATTTGTGTTTTGTAACGGGCTGATTTTATTTTCAGTTTCAAATGGACACAGTCTCAGCCCTGTGTTGCCCCCTTTGGTGGATGGACAAGGTATGGTATTTATTTCCATGGAAATTGAATTCTTGACCTCTCTGCAACTGAAACACCATCTATGCCTAGCTTGATACGATGGGTGCCCAGAAAGGGTTTATTCAGTGAAAGGATGCATTGGCATTTGGTATGATGTGTCAACTGTGAATTTGAGTGTCAAAAACTACCTACCATATAACTGTGGCTCCACCAGCAAATGGAGTTGTCCCTTGTTCGACACCACACTGAGTCAATTTATGTAGTTTGCACATAATGTCCCCATTTGGGTAGGATCAAATCTAATGTCCACAGTTAGTTGATTTGTGACGGCCATGTCATTTCCATACCATCCAACTGGGGACAAACTGCCATATTCCTACATCTACATACATGTGCATTAACATGGACATGATGCGTGTCCCCATTTGTGTAGTGCAGAACAGAACGTCCCCATTTGACACAAGATACACTTGTGTGGATGTATTGCAGGGAACCATTGTTCACTATCAGCCTTTGCAAAGGATTAGCCAACCCTTAAAGTTACGAGTGCTTTGTGAATGAGGAGCAAGACCCCAGACCACCTGGATTCACGGATGCCACCTTGAGTTCAGAAGCACCCCTTATCAGTCCTTTTTGTCCATTTATGAGAGTTTTATTTTCATCAGGAGCTCAAGCAGAATCTGCCAGTGATCGTGAGGAAGTGTACGGTTTGTTCTCACCCCATGGATTTTACACTGATTATGATGAGAATTTTGCACCGTGTGAAGCTTGGCTTATGCAGCCAGACCATGGTTATGAGGACCTCCGTCGCCCAGGTACGTTTTGTGCAGATTTCAACTGTTCTACTGCCTCAAAGTGCTTCACATTACCAACCAGTTTCACCATAAATCTTTCTGAATTCAATATTCTGCTTTCTGATGGTAATAGTGAAAGCCCTATCTCCACTCAAGATGGGGGATGGCTAACTGAAATACTGGTAATAGCCTCACTCAACCCTACTGTGTAGGCTACTTCGTAGTACAAATTAAAGCTGTTATTTCAATCAACCATATTCCCACTGATCACCGGTGGAGAGCACCTTCCAACATGCCATGTATTGGACGGAAATTGCACTTATCAACTGAGGAAATTTATTGTCGAATGGTGGAGTTATTTTGAACTGGTTTATTTACAGTCAATCCGGAGGACCTATTTGATCAAACCTATCCACTTGATCTTGATCAACAACACACAGGAGTGTGTCTGATTATTGATCAATTCACGTATGATAGGACAGGTAAGGAGAATTATGAAAGTAATTTCTAAAATTTACAGAAAAAGAAAATGTAAATGAAGTCCAGGAGCGGTTTAAGTGATGTGAATTCTTCCTTGATAACAGAGTTAAACTGGTTTTAGAAATGTAAATTCTACCTTGATAAAGAAAGAGTTTAGGAATGTGTTTCAGAGATGTGAATTCTTGTTTTCAGGTTCTCGGAAAGATGTGCTTTCCATCATTGATCTTTTTGAAAAGACGTTTCGGTTCCGTGTAGATTACCGGCGTGATCTGTCAAAGGCGGCATTCTTGGAAACATTTCACAGACATCATAATTACATGGCCAATCCCAGAAATAAGGTTCAAAGGTTTGTCTGCTTCATCTTGGGACATGGGGACGAGGTAAGCATTCTGTAGTTTACCTCATCAATGGGTGCGTCTGTTGGTTCCAGTTTTATTAATGTAAATGGAGTCATTAGCAATTTAACTCCTGGGGGGGGGGGGTATTTTTGAGTGACATTTTGCAACATTCGAATTTGACTTTCACAAAATGCAGTGAGTTGGCCCAGCCCACAGTATATACAGGTCAATGAAAATTAGATTTGAATGTAAGGGTTTCCAGCGAGTTACCCTTGTCAATTTCTGTCTGTTCCAGCGAGGCATCATGACGTGTGTTGATGGCCAAGGGAGTCGGTTCCATGTGGAGACTGGGCAGCGCGTGGATGTCAACAAAGACCTTCTGCCATTCCTGAGTTCGTCCAAACTCCCGACAATGGCAGGTACGCCAGAGGGTCTCAGGTTCAAGCTGGTTAAGTTTTAATTCCCCACCGGAAGGTGGGTCCAGAATCATTGCACACCTGCTGAAATATTTAGCTGAAATGAGTTTTGTTGATCTGCCGAGTAAATTGTCTCTCCTATCTTCGTGTTCTCGTCTGCAGGGAAGCCAAAGCTGTTTTTTGTACAAGCCTGCCAGGGTCATGCTATCGAAGGAGGACAGGCCACCCAGGTTGATGCTGACCCAAATAATGGGAATACCGATGAAGTGCAAGTAAATGTATCCCTGAGTCAACCATCAATTTCTGTACCTGATTATTCGGACATCTTACTTGCCTTTGCTGTCAGCAGAGGTGAGTTAGTAATAAAGCGCTTTTCGTGGTACTGTACAGTAGTAGGCCTATGGTCTCCAAGCACTTCGCATTACCGTTACCCCAGTCTCTCCAGAAATTTTCCTGGGGCTGAAGGAGCATCACTTGATCCTTTCATCCCATCTTGAGCATACCAAGTTGCCACTCAACGGGGAATTGAACCTGCAGCTTCTTAGTTACGGGTTATGATGCTCAACCACTGCACCACCACGACTCTCGCACATCATGCTGTGCAGTTGACCTGGAACCATAGCAGCTACTGGCTGCTAATTCTGATCAAGCATTGTCTAGTGATTATTTCCCATGGTACAAAAATTGCATATAATTACATATTTTGTCACCATTTTTTTCATTTCTAGGTTTCCAGGCCATGCGTGACATCCAAGCGGGGTCCTGGTTTATCCAAGCAGTGACAGATATCTTTCGTCATTGCCACGAAGATAATGATGTCCTCTCCATGATGACCATGGTTAGTAATGCAGTGAGCTTACTGGGTGTTCAACGCGATGACGGCACAGAACAAAAGGAGTCGCCATGTATCCAGAACTCATTCCGCAAGAAAATGTACATGCTCAAGTCATCAGGATGATTTAAATCGTTCAGGCTCGGGGGACTTTAGGCCTGCTGTAGAAGAAACTAGCAAGAAGACTTATACATTGTACTGAACTCAGCATTCAGAGGCGTCATTTTACTGAACTCAGCACGCCGGGCACTACATTTTAGTGAAGACAGCAGGCCTGGCATTGCATTTTAGCATATAAGATCAATCCTGGGGTTTGATGTCTTTATGATTTTAGTGAAAATAGCACACCTGGCACAACATTCAGTGAAAGACAGATTGGTTGTCCGGGGGCCCAGGACAACTGATTTTCCCAAACGGACAAGTCATTTTCTCCAATCAGTTGCCCGTGGACAACTGCCCTGAGAGCCCACCTTATCATGAAATGTTGGTGTGTTCTTACATCTGGGCCTACGAACAATCATCATTTGATGCGGACAACCAACTTCTGGAATTCAAGTTGTCTGATGACAGCCAGCAAAAAACTGATTTGTCGTTCTCTGCATTTTACTGAACTCAGCACGCCTGGTACTCTCACTCTTTATGAATTTAGGCTGATTGAGCAACCTTGACTCCAAGTACCGTACTACAAAAGATGTTGGTTTTACCATTCCTGGATTATAACTTATGCCTGGGAGTATTTGCTACTGCATGATGTCTTTGTATTGTGTTGGTATTGTAGTTTATTGTATTGTTTTGTTTGAAATTTTAGGCCTGTTAATAATAGGTGTTGTAACATTCTGCTCATTGTTTAGTTGCTAGGATAACCATTGGAATAATATGTTAGAAGTGTAGCACACAGTTTTCATTAAAATGTTGTTCATGATCATATATACTCAAACCTTCTCATATCAAACTGCCTGTGATAAGTTATCATACCTTTTAAGGTGCTCAAACGTTTCTAGAATGTGATATTTTTGGAATATAACATAACATTTTATAAATCTTGAAGAAGATTGTGTTCAATACAGTGTGTTACAAAATGTCTCCAACTTCATCATCATCATCATCAACTTACAAAGCTGGGAACTCGTTACTTTTCTCTTGAATGGAAAGGTACGCAAGAGTAGGCCTATTTCATTGGCATGTCAATTACCTAGATATTTGATTGACCTCAATTACCAATATTTGATTGACATGTCAATGGGGAGCCTTGCTACGATAGAGGGCAGCACACTGAAACCAGGTCCTATACAACTTGGACACCTTTTGTGTGGAAATCATAGGTTTGCTATGCTGGTCACTTGACAGTACCGGGATTCGAACCCACGTCTCCACATGTGGAGACGTGGATTCGAATCCCGGTACCTTTTTGTGAGGGAAATTGATCAGGACCGGGATGTCAGTTTCATTTCAATAGTTTTAACCACTAGTGACACCTATTATTGAAAAAGTCAGCTAGGGTCGCACTACCAAATTTTTGCATTGCTGCCACCTATCACGTGTTGATGTTTCACGACCTAATGGACTTTACAGTGATGGGGCAGACAAGGGAAGAACAAACAATATGTAACAGTTTATCAGCAAAGATTTTTATCCAGGAATAAATTATATTTGATAGAATCCTCTTATTCATTTGTCAATACTTTTTTACCTGTTGTTTAAAGGAGCTGGACGTCCAAGTCCAAACTGGTTTGTTTACAAACAGTGGCCAGCAAACTAGTTTTATTCCTTCGTGAAGGTGGCAGCACCAGTGATCGTTAGACTGGTGTCCGGTCCAATGCAACTCACTCACGGTATTCACGTCAGCACATATCACCGACAATAGGTGGCAGCACCGCAGGCATCGCGTGGATAGCGAACCAGTGAGTGAGTGTACAACTTGGACGTCCAGCTCCTTTAATATCGGTTGCAGAGACTTTATACCTACTGTCACGCCTCTGATCTAATGCAAACAGATGACGTCTTTTGGGTCTCTAGCGGAGTGACAGTCGCAGAAGGCATTGGTGTCCACTTGTGGCGCTACTTTTCAAGACACTGACCTGGACATGAGTAATTAAAAGTGCTGCCATCTGGTGGCATTTGACTAGCAAAACCAGGCAAAAGTCGAGAGATTCAAAAAGGCTACAAAAGATTTGTGACACTATTTGTGATTAATGGCATTCCTTTTTTGTGAACCACCCCATATACTGCCATTGTTTACAATGCAGTGGCGCCTCATATACTTCGATGATGGAACTTAACCACGTGCTTGTGTTATTTTTAGCAGCAGCTCTTTAAATGACGTCAATCACTGGGAAAACCCGTCATGGCCGTGTCACAATATCACAATTCATACGCCAGATGATAATCAGATAATGTAGTCACGGAGACGGTCAAAATCGACCCAAATTACTCTTATCTCATAATGTGATCGATTTTATTGATTTTAGAGGCATAAGTTTTGCCAAATGTGATAGTTCTAGTTTCATTTTTGGACCTACTTTTTTTATCGAATGAACACAATATCAGGTGCTCCTCGGTCCTAGGGCTAGCTACATCGCATTGACTTCATAGGTAATGGATTCCTGTCCCCAATTTTACATGATTTCTCCGTAATTTCACCCCAACATGTCAACTGACAGGCCCCAGCGTCTTCGGTACATCCTTAGGAAGGAACACATCGCCAACAAGAAGGAGAAAGGGATTTTATCACGGCATAAAACAGGCGATGAAATAAATGTTCTTCCCGGAACACTCTGGGAAGACTACGAAGACAAGCAAACCAAGAAACATGAAAAGATTGGATTCAGCTATTTCTCATCGTTGGATTTTGAAAATTTGATTCTAAGTTGTCCCCCTTCTGATGTCACACGGATTAACCATGGGGAATATGAACTTCTTGCCTCTATCAGCACGTGTGCTGATCGTATGAAAGTTTTTGAGGACAAGACATGGATTGGAGAAGGTCTTACTCTGGATGTAGGAAGTTATGTGCACATTCATAGGTACCCTAATCTCCCAGAAAAAGCTCCTGGAGTAATCAAGTATAAGGGGACTTTAAGTGGTATCAAAGGACTATGGTTTGGAGTCGAACTTTTGGTGAGTGTCAATTATTTTTTATGTTTTATATTTTAGTTTTTTATTTTATTCTTCAGACTAGTGACTGTAGTCTAGGCCTAGCGTGCCCAGTTAGCTATCCATTCACTTCACCATTGTTAGCTGTCCATTGCTAAAGCCCCTCAGTTCAATGCATCATGTACATGTAACCCCTCAATTTGAACTCAGCAAAACTGATTTGATATCTCTGCCATGACAACACCTCTCTTCCATAAGGACACCTCTCAATTCAGGACACCAAAATGTCAGACTCAAATTGCACTTTTGTTTGTTCTGGCCCCTTTAATCTGGACAGGCACAACTATGTATTGTCACTTGTCAGACCTAAAGGTCCTTTTTAGAGAGGTTCTCCTGTGCCTTAACAGCTTTCAACCCAGAATTCAGGAGCAAACATGACAGAAGCTGTATGACCAGGGACCTGTTTCATAAAGTGACTTGAAGCTAATGGACTAAATGGTATCAAATAAACTTCAATGCATTTTCCATTTTAATAGAAGGTACCATTAGCTTCTGGCCAACAGGATTACCTTCGGCCCATTGATGATGATAATGATGATGATTATGTAGCTTCAAGTCACTTCATGAAACATGCCCCAGGACCTTTAAATTCAAAGCTTCTGCATTACAGCTTCATGAGAAACAATGAAAGAAACTGTAAACTAGATTTACAAGTCCAGCAGTCAGATGCTTTTTGTGAATGTAGGCCTTCATTGTAATTAGGTTGACAGCTCAATTGAGCTGTTACAGCATGTCCTAGAATCACCACCACCCCTGTGTATTTGCATAATCCATGTCATCTGTCCTGTGTAACTGGCATGATTGTCTTAATGTAGTGTTTAGAATGACAACCATTTTTTCAACTTCAGGTTTCCACTGGATTGAAATTTTTGATTTCAGCAATCCATGTTTCTTACTCACCCAAACTTCATGACATAAAAATGATCAGCCTTCTTGATTTCCTGGTAATCATGTCAGTGTGTTGCCTTTTGTGGAGTGCTTTTCAAACATGAGTTGGTCATGTCATTTTTCCTGGGATTGTTGTCCTCGGTTTTTACATTCAGAGACATTTCTTCCAAGTTCCAGATCCACTGTCATGACTCTCAAAGGTTCAGTGAGCATCCAGAGGTCGATAGATGGCCCCTTTTGAGGAAGGACACTAGGAGGAAGGGGCGGTGTCAATCTCCTTACATGTAAGGGGAATTTGGCACGAAACAGGGTGTATTACAATTAGGCCATCCATAAAAATATGCCTGTTTGTTGTAACCCTACCTACCCACTTCAGCCATGTACATGTATTGTATTTATTTTTGTTTTTGTAAATGAACTTTAATCACTCAATCAATTAAACCCTTACCAACCCATCGAAATCGAGCCTACTATTACTAACAATTTTTTTTGACATTTTAGATTTTTAGTTTAGTCCCAGATTGGTTACATGTATTTCTATCATTTTCACTTAATTAGGACACCACTCAATGATTGATTTGGGTAGTCAATCCCAAGGCTGTCCGTGATGGAGAGGTTTGTATTAACTTCAATGTACATGTATATCTCTGAAAATGACAAGCCCTAAATAGAATCTGTAGTCAAAAAAGCGTCATATTTCTGATCCTAAAACCATCATTACTTGCAGATTCTGTGTGGGATCTTTTTTTCAAAAATCCCCTTGAAAACTCTCCCACGAAGATATTATTTGTGACTGCATGATGAATCATCTGAGCAGATCGAAATGTCAACAACAAATAAGATAGGTTGTAAACGTACAACGTCCCTGGGCAAAGTGGTGTCACCTTGCTTCGTGGTTCTTGCTTCTGTATCACAAAGAGACTCTTGGTCAGAAACTTCACAAGGTGTTCTGATGAACGTGACATTTTGAACATGCAGGCATATTAGAAAATCTTTCTTTTAAGACCTCCCTTCATGTAGGCCTACTCACAACAAGTGACCTCAGGACGGCTGCCGTTCACAATGCCTGCATATATCGCTAATCACCAATACCTCATTATGAAAATTACTGCAATTGCATATTTGTCAGTAAACAAAATTGCAATGGTACACGTACATGCATACACGGATACAGGCACTGGCTGTCTATGGGCAATTCAACCTTAGAAATCTATGGGCATTTGTTTTTTTTCAATGGTCAGGATGAAAGCCATAAGGAACCCAAAATGGTAAATTGTCCATTGAGAGCCAGCTCAAGCGAAAAAGGACATGAGAGCCCCATTATGTTGAGACCAGTGACATAAATGACAGTCCTAAAGGCGCCCATCCATGTGAGAGTTTTCTCCCAGAAGTTGGCTCACAGTGGGCAATTCACCATTGTTTGTGTCCTCTCGGCTTACGCTGAGATCAATGACAAATACAACTGCTCGCAGCTAAGTTGCCCATTGAAAGCCACCTCGCGCGAGAAAACTCTCCCGTGGATAGGGACCTTTAAGGCGCCTCTCCACGGGAGAGTTTTCTCCCAGAAGTTGGCTCACAATGGGCAATTCACTATTATTCGTTCCTCACGACTTATGCTGGGACCAATGACATAAACAATTGCTTTCAATTGAATTGCCCATAGAGAACCAACTTGCGAGAGAGGTTCCATTGTATTTGAATCTTGCAATCATTTTCCGTTTCTGGTTTGACTCTTGAGAACTGAGCCCACAACCATCCAGAGAGATGATGGGCAGTGCCGTGATTCCACTTAGAGGCTTTGCAATGACGTCATCCTGGCAGCCATTCTGGAAGACACAGGGCGCGGAGGTGTTAGCCGACCGTGACGTGACTTGCGTCAAGTGCATCACACCATTGTTTGGCGTAACGTCATTGGGACATGCACGGCTCATTTCGCTGACCCTCTGCAGCATGTGTACTCCAGCATGGCGGCTTGGGCGGCTTGTGACGTCATATGCAAAGTCTCCATACCATCTGACTGTGGACTTTATAATGATGATGATTTAAGAGCACCCAGCCTTCAATTCCTGCACATTGTACCTTTAACAGAGGCCCCATCGCCCAGGGTCCTCTGTGATCGACTGATTGATTGATTTTGACCAATCACAATCCCTGTTCCCGAGTCGAGGTGTTTTTTCAATGCGATGTACGTATATGTAGCCTATACTTCAACTGTGATTTATTGTAAAACCTCGATTAGCCATTTTATGCTGCTGCAGATCCATGAACTCTGGACTTTTCAGAAAATCGTTGCTTCAACCATTTTCTTCGCAATTAGCTTCTCTGATTCAGAATCTGCTTTAAAAAGAATCGACATCGCTAAAAGATCAATACTGTACGATTATCTCTCAAGTTGGCCTGGAAAACTCCTTGTAGCCATACTGTAAGCCCCTTTTTTCCTGCCGTGAGAGGCTCATTGTTGTCTGGTAGGAATTCTTATTAACTGAGTTAGTTTCAGTGCCCTGTAAAAATTCTGACTGAAATTGTAACCAATTTCCTGCGTAAGTAATTTACGTCTAGCCGATAAATGTGTCCAAATGTCACAAGTTCGCCCGTCTTTTCTTCTCCAAACTCTTTGTCCATCTTTTTGAGAAATACAGACTTGACGAAAGGCAGAAAAACATTTACGGACTCTTTGAACCTTCTTAAGACGCTACATTAAACCGTCTCTCTCCAATAACACAAAGAAAACCCGGGGCTAACCCTCAACGTATGACGTCACCGTCAATTCCTCTGTCGATTTCCCTTATTTAGTCCGAAGAATCCCCGGCCTTTCAGGCAGAAAACGTCACATTCGAATGAGAAACGTCATTGTGGATTTTCGTTGCCAGGTGATGCACACAGATATCGGAGGCAAGAAGAATGCCTGAAGTTTACTTCTGGTGTGACGATGTCGAGCTTGTTTGCGATGATCATGTGTACTTTGCCAGCCTGTTTTGGATTAAACGGCAATTTCCGCTGATTCAAAAGCGCGATGAACTGCAGCTAACGATTTCATAAACAAATTTGATATAAAATCGCTTGTTTTTGAAATTTAGCTGCTTTCACAACTCGCAAATCAGTCTTGTTAGCGTGAAACCCATGACATGTTAGATTGTAACCTCTGGTATTTGAACCATTACAACAGTAAAATGCTGTAATTGACAATCTAGTTATGAACATACCAGCGCTGTAGTATGCACACCCCTGTGTGAGTGTAACCTTTGTTGATTTTTTCCAGAAATTGATCTGTCTGTGTAGTAAATGGTAAACGGAGCTGGAAAAGCGCTGCTCATATGGGTGTCGCTTTCAGTTTTCAATCGATCCACATTTTTTTATGGAACAATTAAACTTGATTAGTGTTACAGATCATATCTTATTCATCTCAGCACTTTATGCTTTTTTCAAAATGAGTATGATTTTTTTCTGCCCTTTTTAAAAGTAAGATAGTTTACTATAGTAATGTGTTAATCCCTGTGCACTGATTGCATGAACAGCCCAAATGTACAAATCACTGGATTCTGACAGTTGTGACATTTCAAAAAATATTGTCGTAGATTCAAAGATCCCAAATACAGCATTGTCAGCTCCGTATAGACCATTCTCAAATTCCCAGATCTGCGCGCTTCCTCCGAAATTTCAACCATAACCTCGATCTGAAACCGGGTGACGTGACACAATCCATTAATTCAGCAATGGTCGAGTCTGACGCAATGTCGTCGACGTCACTGTCACGGGGTTGTCTGCGTCACGTCATTCAGCTTCAGACCGAGGTTATGGTTGAAATTTCGGCGGAAGTGCGCAGATCTTTCTCGTTTACGTCAATTTGAGAACGGTCTATTGAATTATGATTTATGCAGCAGGAGGAAACTGGTGTACCCAGAGAAAACGCGTGCTGTCAAAGCGAGTCGGCCTCTCTTGAGCTGCTCCTTGAGTTCCCCAGAAAGGTTTGAGGAGAGATCAGACTGAGGCCACTCAGTCCCTGTAATACGCATGCGCGAACTGCACAGCGTTACAGAGACTGAGACCAACATCGACAATTTTTGCTACGGGAATACCAAAATCCTGGTATCAACGCTGATTGGTCGATTTTGAACTCAGATGTTACAGCCATGCTGATTGGCCGTATTATCTTGAATGGGGGTGTCACATGATTGCAAAATAACAGCGATCTGTTGCAAGATCACGTGACTGACGCCATCTGTGCGCAAAGCAGCATCACACATGTTTTAGACGTTGTGGCCAGACGCTCGGTTGGGAGACCGAGGGTTTGGCTGGGCGAGACTTAGGAGAGATGGGTAATAATGTGAAGCACTTTATGGGCTCCCTGACAACAGGATTTCCTCCCTGTTTCCCCCAACTTCATGTGCTCAGATTATTTTCTCCACCAGGTCCTGGCCTGTGCTGAAGAAATAATGCAGATCTTCAGTTAGGAAACCACATGAGCATCCGTTATTGAACAAGAAAGATTGAAAACTTGATTAAGGCCCGAATATCGAACTTGCCAATAGCTGAAAGCATTACGTAGCTCTCTTGGTAAAATTTTCAGTAATTCGTGGCATTCAGCGTTTGTTTCATCCGCTGAAAGCGAACGTAGCCGGTGTATTGCGTAGTTCAAGCTGCAGCTAAAAGCCGTACATTTCGTATGTATGTTTTGTGTGAATTGAGCAAGGAATGTACTGGTATCTCAGCAGATGTGGCGTATTTCATATACCTGTATGTAGCGTATACCTGTTGAGCGATGCGTTGGTAACCAGTATCCTGATATCAGTGGTTGGAAGCGGTTGCTAGATGCTGATGATGATGATCCTTCAACCTGTCTATACCTAAATTACGTGGAGGCGTGTGCTATGCGAATACTTCTAAACTCTGTACTCACTACATGCATACCTAACCTGCAACGCATTACCATGTTACATGTAAAAAGGGGCGGTCGACATGGACATGTAGTTGTACACTTTATCTTCACCATGTTCACACTAATAATACTAATAAAAATATTCAGCAACCTTTTGGTTCATGTGGGCCTATAGTCCTATAGACAAATCCCAAATTGACGAAAACGAGAAAGATCTGCGCACTTCCGCCGAAATGGCAAACAGAACCTCAGTCTGAAACCATCTGACACTGAATGACGTGACGCAGAAAACCCCACGACCATGTGACGACAGTGAGTTCGATGACGTTGCATCAGACTCGACCATTGCTGAATCATGGATTGTGTCACGTCAGCTGGTTTCAGGTCGAGGTTGTGTTTGCCATTTCGGCGGAAGTGCGCAGATCTGGGAATTTTGGATTTGTCTATAAGTGACCATTTTATTGTACACATAATATAACTCTCATTCTACAATTATCTCAGCCAGAATGTGGGAATTTTTGCCGTGGGAATTCCAATGTGTTAATCATGGGATCTTTGAGTTGGAAATTCCGAGGACTCGCTACAGAGACGTTCATAAGTCTGTGTTGCATACACGTAGGGAAGTCAGCGATTTATGAATGTCTCGAATGGAAAAGTAGTTCTCATTATTGTTGGTGATTTAAGCCTTCAAACACTAGTTTTTACAAACAAGGTCCCTGATCGGGAGCTATACAATATGATTAAGAATTTTATTTTAATAATGCTGCATACCATCCTTGTTGCCACCTGATAGGTGTAATTGTGCACCACATAATTAATTTGTATGGCGACGTTTTATGTTGCATGCTGGTATCGTGCAATATGATTGATTCCATAATCCTGGTCCAGCAATTTTCCTCTCAAAAACAGGACAATGATAATAAGCAAGAACATTTTGTGTGTCAATTTTGTGCTTTTCTGTATCTTGGATCTTCAAAAACAGGACAGGGTGGATTCTAACAGCACAGGGGGCATTTTTGACCCTCCACCACAAAACCAGTCGTAAGGAAAATGAGCCTAAACGTACTGAGATGACACCAGGAGATAAAGAAAGAAATAGAATCATTCCAACTTGACAATAGACAGACAGCACTGAAATTGACAGATAATTCGGTCCAAACCTGCCAACTGCGGAGCGACTTCCAACTGGTTTTGTGGTGGAGGGTCACATTTGTCCTAAAATATTGAGTCAAGAGCCATGAATTCTTACTTGGCTTTGAAAATATTGGACGATTTGTAATGTAGGAGGAAACCGGAGCTCCAGGAGAGATCGCCTTCTCTATCAAGTGAAAACACAAGTCCAGCTGTGAATCAAACCGGAACCTCAGAGGTGTGGGGCTAGATATATCCACTGCACCACTCTGACAACTCCATTTGTCCTGAAGAATAATAATGGAGTGCTTGCCCCTCCATTAAAGCTGAAGAAGAAGAATGGAGTGCTTGCCCCTCCGTCGAAGCTGAAGAAGAAGAATGGAGTGCTTACCCCTCCGTCGAAGCTGAAGAAGAAGAATGGAGTGCTTACCCCTCCATCGGAGCTGAAGAAGAAGAAGAATGGAGTGCTTACCCCTCCATTGAAGCTGAAGAAGAAGAAGAATGGAGTGCTTACCCCTCCATCGAAGCTTACGTACATTGTAACCAGTTTGCAGGCCCTTCATTGGACACAGGGCCTACAAAAGTGAAGCTGAATTTAAAGCAAGGAAAACCTTGTGCAAATGCAAGCATGCAGTGTTTCTATCAAAAGACCTTGATTCATATTACACCTAGGCCTACCTGACCTGATGTAACATGAGATGGAATGTACATGTACATGTATACACTACAAGTAGGCCTACTTTTAGTTGACTTGCTGGCACAGGACCTACTGGTACATGTAATCTCCTCAACACAAGGCTCACTTACCTCACACCGTCTTTGATAAAGAAGATGAAGACCCTTGACATGCAAATCCAATGTAGGCTTGCACAACATTGCAGAAAAAGTTTTCCCTCATTAGCCAGATGTATAGGCCTAATTTAGAGTAGGCCTAAAACCTCCTTTAACGGACACCTCTACCAGGAGGACACCTCTCCATAAGGACACCAATGTTCAGCCTAATAGCAGGGCTCGCACTGGAGTTTTCAGTAGAAGGGTCAGAGACTTACTGTGTATTTTTGTTCTGGATTCAGCCCTCAGAAGTCAGGGGTCAACCATGGTCAGTTCACACTTTGTGCGTATTTGACCCGAGACCTCGGGTCATTGAGAGCCCTGCCAATACCTTTCATTTCTATTCATTTTGGCCTCTGTAATCAGGACACTTCTCATTTGAGTACAGTATCTGTCAGTCTAAAAGGTGTCCTTAATAGAGAAGGTTCCTCTGTATTTCTAAAAAATGAACAGCTTCAATTCTCATCTTTGGCACCAAGGAAAAACAGGGATTGCAAAAAAATTCCCATTTGCATCTCTCCGTTACTGACCATATATCATTTTCATTCAAGCGATACATTATTATTGATATTCTCTTTGGCGCTTCTTCCTAGTTGTGATTTTAGACCAAACCAAGCCAGTCCACTGCGACGTCTGCCATTTCACCTTTGAGGCGAAATATTTGTAAACTGACCCGACGTATCAGTTTGAGGTGGCGAACGGTGCCTAACGGAGGAACGCTGTAGCATAAATTACTCATATCAGTTGATCCAGTATCGAAGTTACCCTACATCATCCGGTTGCCATGACGATGTACTGTGCCATTGTCATCAGGTACACATTGAGGCCTGTTTGTAAACTCCATCGCTGGGCTTGTCACTCTCAGATATGGATCCGTCAGGCTAATACAAGGCTATGCAACTTTGATTTTGAATTTGTCAGAGTTGCCTTTGAACTTCTGACGTGGGTTGTCTTTAACGCTTTGTTGGCGAGATTGTTCTGAAATATGGTTTGACATCTGTTGGGTACATGTATTTTGTCCACCATTTTCTCTTGGAGGATACATGGAATTAAAGATATACATTTGCCCCAAGTGGGAAGCTGAACCTCTCAGAAAGGTTGCCCAGATAAACACTTCAGTCGCAAACTCAAACATTCTGGTTGCCCTTACAAACTCTTCAGTCCCCGCCCAAACACTTCAGTTGCCCCACACACACACACTGTGGCTGTTCATACAACTTCTGTTGCCCACACAAACACTTGCATTGCCCGCACATTTTGGTCACCAACACAAACACTTTGGTTGCCCACACAAACACTTCAGCTGCTCACACAAACACTTTGGTTGCCCGCACAACCATTGTGGTTGCCCCATATGAACACTTGGTTTTACCCACACGAACACTTTGGTTGCCCAACACAACACTTGGGTTGCCCAACACAACACTCAGGTTGCCCACCCAAACACTTTTGTTGACCACACAAACACTCAGGCTGCCCACAGGAACACTTCCATTGCCCGCACAAACATTTTACCATTTACATGTACGTAAATGCGACCTGATGAGTAGATGTTGACATGTCTGCCACTGACATTTCCTGGCAAAAAAAAATAAAAATCGTGATTGATGTCCAATCAGGATGGTCGTCGACAAATCGTTGCTTAGCCACCGATCATTTTTAGCGTGCGATCATGTTAACTCGTTTTCCGATGGATGGCGAACCAAGTCGGTATCCGTCTCGCTACAGTGTATGAATCTTACCCCATGTTTCATGATACACACGGAAAAACTAGCAGCTATTCTTGCCCTTTGAAGCTGGCCACATATAACTTGTGTACGGTGGAAAAAATGAGATCTGATACTAAAAAGGCTTTTAGAAATATTACATGGACTTTCATGTTGGCGTTTTTCAATGGCGTAGATTGTATTCCTGTAATCCATCTGTACGTTTCTGGCGTGTTCAGGCTTTGAAGAACTCCTTCTGCAACTCTCGTGTATTCTGTAAGCGGATGTAAGCGACACACAGACCTATGCTTCACTCATTTCTTAGCATGTCTGATAGTGTTACTCTTTCATAACATGTTTCATTAACCTGAGCTAGAGCTTTTTCGTGTTGCATTGTAAGGATTTAGTTTGCTGTGGAATTTTCATTGTAGAACATGGGGTTTTGAGTGGTGGTTGACAGCGTGACATCCCACTGCACCAAAATGCCATCCCACTGCATCAATGTGACATCCCATTGACCAATGTGATATCCCACTGCACCAATGTGACATCCTCCGGCACCAATGTGACATCCACTGCACCAACGTGACATCCCACTGCACCAATGTGATATCCCGCTGGGCCAATGTGACATCCCACTGCACCAATGTGACACCACACTGCACCAATGTGACATCCCGCTGCACCAATGTGACATCCCACTGCACCAATGTGACATCCCACTGCACTCAACTGACATCCCACTGCACCGATGTGACACCCGACTGCACCAACATGACAACCAGCACTTTAAAGTGTCATTTCAGTGCACACTCTCTCCAGCCCTTTTGACACCAACCTGTTGTACACCAAACCATCCTGTCAAGCCAATAAACCTTCCTTGCACCCGCCAGACAACCTCTGCACCATGCTACAGCATTACAAACGGTGTCTAGCATAATTCAGTTTCCCCAGCACTGCTGAAATGTACAACACTTGAAACAATTCACTTAGCTCTTCCGCTGTCTTATACTCCTGTGCATCAGTTTATTTTGAACCTGTAGAATATGTACATCGTTCTGGTGGACTTTGAAGAGGCATTATGATTTGTTGGCCGACTCCTTATCGCCGACAAACCTAAACATTACATCTTTATTCTCATAACATATCATTGTATCATGATCCACTCAGGGAACCTGGCAATCATTTTCTCTGGAACCTCTCTATTAGGCAGACTTTTGGGGACTGACATATCTCATCCCAAAATTAAGAAGTGTCCTGATTACTGGGGTCAAAATTGTTAGAAATGACCGACTCAAATTTTCATGTCCCATACGCATGAGGTGTCCTGATTACAGAGGTGTTCCCTAAGGGAGGTTTCGTTCTGCCCACTCCTTCACAACTTCTCATTTTCTTGTTGAACACAAATAGAAATGGCTTAGAATATGATGACATTTAGATTAAATCTGACATGTTTGGTATTTTGTACTTCTGGCCGGATGGCGTCTAGGACCATTTCACTGATTGAGATGCTCATTGCTCATGTAGGAGTCTATGGGCGGTTATATCCACAAAAAATAAAGATGTAACAAAATGAGGATTTCATAAGTCATGGTCTTGAATCGTTGTGATGTGATCTTGAGTCTCCTCTCAGCTGAGAAAGACGTTGAGCTATAGTACCGTCGTCAGGATGGTCTTGAGTTGTAAAGATAGGCAGAACCAGAATTTGTAGTTGGTGCAGCCTGATTTCCCCTGGTGCTTGGTCTTCTCGCTGGCCCAGAATGTGGCATGGCATACTTACTGTTACGGATCATCTCTCCTGAAAATCTCATAGAAATATATAGAGTAATGCATAGAAAATTCTGGCCAGCTTAGATTGGAATCGGCCGACATTCGACAGGTGAAAACATGGAAGTTTTTGTATGTAATGGATTACTGGGGAGGAAAGTTTGAAGGAACCTGTACCCAGGAGAGGTGAACAACCGAGTTACTGCTGCTCTGCTAGGATGTCCAAGGACAAGTTGTATTGTTTTCTGCTCCCTTAGGCTTCCTTCCTTTACGTAGAAGTATACGGTATATGAAAACGCCAGTTAACAATGGCTTCACGGTCGTGAATCCTCAGGAAGCCTTTGTTAACCGGCGTTTTCGGATACTGTATACTTCCATGTAAAAGGAGGCCATATGGGAGTGTGATGGTGGTGGTGATTGGGTGTTTGGCTCATGACCCCGAAGCTGTGATTCGTTCCCCAGTTGAACCATCACTTCTTTCTCTCAACTGGTCTGAAAGGTCCAAATGAGTGTTGAATGAGCTGCTCCTTGAGTCCCCAGAAAGGGTTCTGGAGATACCGGCCTGATCATATGTTGGGCTTATAAAGCATTTCACAATGGAGAGTGCTATAAAAGTTGACAAGTACTCCACTCATAGCCGGCACACAGGCTGCTGCTCGGTACCAGTGCCTACCTTCTCTACCAGCTACGTTCTAAACAACCAATAAATATCATCCAATGAGGAAACACCATCATTCACAGCGCCATCTTTTGCTGAATAAAGTGACTGTGGAAGTAGCCACGCTTTCACACCGAAATTATTATGTTACGAGATAGTCATAACCTGACTATGGTACCTTTCCTTAACCTGTTTCTCAGGAAAGCATGTCGGTATTTTCTTTCGTCACGTCAGCCGGCATATTCATTTTCCTCTGACAAACGTAATGGAAGTCATTTCTTTACTGAGAAAATCATCTTGTGCACGCCATAGCTGCTTCATGGATCACCTCGTCAGGGAACTTTGCAAAGGAAATTGCATCTTTCCCTTCAGTACGACCAGGACACACATTGTGCTCACTACCCATTCTGTCAGGTGCTGCACCCTGGCAAAACCACCACCCACACCCAAAGCGCCCTTCTGAGGTTTCTTAGATTTCAAATCCTGTTAGGTTCCATGTCTTGTCATTCTTGTTTGCTTTTGTCATTTTTGCACTGCATCTAGATTTTGTCTCCCCTCGTGGGGGGTCTTAATATCACACGGCTGTTGTCTATTATATTTACAAGGCTTATTCTAGACCTATTGCAGCCCCATTCCAGCCCATCTGCAGCCCCATTCCAGCCCTACCACAGC
>NMRB01001387.1:53886-102839 GCA_002633025.1 Notospermus geniculatus
TACCAGTCCAATTCCAGCCCTACTGCAGCACCATTCCTGCCATACCAGTCCAATTCCAGCCCTACTGCAGCACCATTCCTGCCATACCAGTCCAATTCCAGCCCTACTGCAGCACCATTCCAGCCCTACCACAGCCCCATTCCACCCTACTGCCCTTTCCAGCTCTGTCAGACAGGGCAGTTCCTGTGTGCGAAAACTGGGATGTCTTTTCCAATTTCAGCCTGCTCAGCCATCCTAGTATACATGTCTGGTGAACAGGAAACAACCCCTGGTTGTCCCTTTTCTGATTAAACCCTACCCTAAAGTGCTTGACGCCGCCCTTAATGTGCAGCACATGTTTTGACCGCAAGTCCTGCATTACAGGAGGACTCTGAATATCCCAATATTTCTCCATCAGAATTAAATGTCCTTCCATCTAAATCTCCGTCTTCAATTCTAGATGTTATGGAAAAAACCAGGTGGATCCCTCCGCCGAGGAGAACAGGTAAGATTGATTCTCCTCACTGTTGTAAACGGCGCCCTCTTTTAATCCCGTTTTTCACTACTTGTCAGTTTTCAAAACTCCTGCAGTTCACTTTCTGTGACCGAATCGCAAAATTTGTGAAACTTTTTTGCTATCTTCTTACATTCATCAAGCTTCTTACCTCCTTTCATTCAAATGTTTACAAAATGTCGAAGTACATTGTAAATACCCTAAATTTCACATTCCTTATCTTTATCCCGTTTAAATCTCACATCACTTTGTTCTTAGCGAGATATTTCACTTTTTCTGTTTTCACCTGTGTTCGTTTCTGAATATTTAAATCTTGCTGATAGAAAATTCCTTCCTGGTCTGTTTGTAGTCTGGCGTTTAATCAAAGCCCGAAATATCCACAATGCCTGTTTGAACGTGTACCCTGTAACAGCCTAAAACAAACCTGAGATAGTCAGTGGTCCTTACGGCTTGCTCCCTTCACCACTGCCCGCGGGCCGTGATGTAGGAAGCAAGCACAAAGAACCACTGATTACTTCAGGATGGACGGACTCAAGCTCCAACGATGCAGACCCTATTATAGTCCATCCCCAGAGCCCCATCTTAGACCCTACGCAGGTAATGTTGACGTAAAATAGATGTACTTTGTCGACATTTTTTCAGTTGACTTTCTCACATCGTGTGCTAGAATCTTACAAGTATTTTGTGCCGCAGTCGCTGTGTGATAAGCTGGTGATTCCCACCAACGTAATCAGGACAACCTCTGACTTCATTCCACGTTGAGTACCACGCCTTATCTTTTGCTTTTTACACACAACTGTGCCAGGATTCACAGATTACTAATACACAGGCGAATTTGAGGTGAGCAAGACTTGCTTCTTTACTTCCTCAAGTCAGATTGCAGTTGAGGAATTTAGCAGATCTAAGGTAATTTTTCCGACGGATGTTACTGAAAGAAAATGCAGCTAGTATAGATGTTCATCAGGTGCATCGTGGGGGAGGAGTGGTGTAACGAAACCATGAAGAACCACGTTGGTCGGAACTAGGAGACTGGCCTAGTTTTCAGAAGTCCTGGTGTAATTCCGGTTGGGAGCAAGGCCACCTTGGGTGGGGAGGTGGGTTCAGGGGGACCAAAATGCTGCTCAACAAGAAATATTCAAAAGTATGCGAGGACACCAGAAAACTTGAAGATCCCTGCTGCCCCGTCACCATAAAATGCACCTCAGCGAAAGAATTTTCATGTTTGTTAATTCAGAAGTGAGTGATGTGTCCAAACAATGTCCAAAAAGTGATTGAATTTATCAAAAGTTGTCTTTAAATTGCTCCAGTTCTCGCCAAGCATGAGGCGGGAATCTTGCCCGTAAGTAATTCAAAATGCTGAATACGTCTTAGTGATTTCCGATCCTTGTCCAATCAACCATGTACACCAGTAAGAGGCGACGTCGTCACATCTCGCCACAAATAAGGTTACACACTAAATGAGATGATCTGGTTGCAGCAGTCGTGGCTAGCATACCCCGAGGAGGACCCGTAATTGGTCAAAGTGGAATTCAACTTAGCCCACGCCAATAATAGTCGAGTTGAGTGTTGGCGGGATGTCGCTTGCGGCTACCCGTTGATCTGAATTGCGTCTGATTCGATTTAGCTTGTCTTGTCCCCGAGCTAATTGTGTTGGTCAGCCAAAGTGGTGTAGTGATCATACTGGAGCCTATCACCTCTGTCGTTGTGGGTCTGATTGTTCGTCAGACCAATTCTCCATGATGGAGATTGTCTAACTCGTGAAAGACCATCATGAAATGGCGGCCATGTTCCTTGTAGACTGTGGGTCGTTCCCCCACAGACGGTGGATGTCTCGTGCCCAACTTGGCCTCCGGATGTGTCCTCCTTGAGTTCATCCTCAGGGACTCAGTAGTTCGTACGCTCACTCCCTTCTTCACCTTTGATTTGTCAGCGCTGACGATGGGGGCGAGCAGTAAGAATCACTGATTACCTCGGGTCCCTCGTGTGTAGCTACTTCCCTTTACTTGCTGCTTCCACCTCACCACCGTTCCGTCCCACCGTGCCTCTGTAGGCCACTAATCAACCAATCCTCTCACCTGCCTACCATGTTCACCCACCTTTGATCTCATTAATTAGCAATACATGGCTAATTGAGGCAGATGATGAGATGCTTTGAGATTGAAATCAACCTCTGTCTTGTTTTTACCTTTTCCTGAAATTGGCAAGAACTGCCTCTTCCAATTTCACCAATTTTGTGCCATTTTGACCTTTTACTTCATTGGCGTTTCTGCACCTCCACCCTTGTTTATATTAGGCCACTGTCCTCTTATTATCTTGGCCCTTCCACTTCATATGAGGCCTACTTGCACCTCACCCTTGTTCGATTATGCCTCACTTCCTACTCATTTTGGGCAATTTAGCCTTCCTGTTTAGTTTGTCAGATTTTAGGGGTCTGATGTAAGGTTCCCTCTTCGGCACCTGAAATAAGGCTGAAGGGGTGAATGTCATCCGCTCTGAATCCTAACCTCTGGCCCCTATCCCACAACCCTTGATACCTGGCCTCCTACCCCTGACCCCTGACATCCTGAAGCCTACTCCTAATCCTAACACTAACCCCTGACCCTTACAGGCAGCCGTTAACCTAATACTGGATACCGTGTTCCAGTATTCGATGACATTTACACCTTTTACTGTTTTAAGGCTGTATGAATGCATTTGTGAATTTTGGCCAATTAGGATGTGAGAGTTTCTGCCCAAAGGTGGGTAAGGTGGCGGATGGATAATCTGTTCCCAATGAACAGTTCCATCTATCGTCAGACTTGCTGACATAACTTGTGAATTTATCCGCCATGAGAAATTAAATTTTCATAAACGGGATGAAGAAGATGAGGTTAATATTGGCAGCTAGTCACCTGAGGAAAACGATATCGATTTTTCATTTGGTCTTGGATATAAAATAGCTGTTACATNGCCCTGGGAGGAGACCCACCTCCGCTGCACGGTGGGCAAGGGCAGGTGTGGTCCATTAAGCAGAGAAGGGGTGGCTGGGAAGGGTATGGTGAGGGTCCATCACCTCCCTATACCAAGGATTTTTACCGGAGGGTAAGGAGGTAGTGCCTTCATGGAGGTTGATTATGTACAGGGCCTACCTCATCATACCAAGCACAAGTGTAAGTGTGTACAAAGTAAATAAAAGTCACAGTTGTTGATCTCACTGTTGCCGAAGGCAAAGCAGTCTCTTGAAAGCTGATCTCAAAAAATGTTAAGTGCGTGATGATGAGCCATCTGAAGAGGCTGTCGATGAGCTTGTGAAAGGGAGGCGTGCCCTCGTTGGAACGGAATCAAAGTCGCCATCAAGTGGGAAAACAATTTGAAAACGTTCTAACATCCAGTGAGAATTACTGGAGGGAAAAGACGTCGTATCATAATTTGGTACGACCTGGCGAGACTTGGATTGATTGCCGATTGTTCTGGCTTTGAATCTTGCCACTCTGATACGAAACGATCGCTGTGCATCCAGGGATGTTGGTCTGAATCAATGTGATCAGTGTTCTGCTCCGATGCACACAGTAAGACATGCAGTATGTGAATACTTACAGACTGGCCAAGATGCAAGAGTGCAGCTTCTGGTATGTCTGGAGAAACCAGATGCAGTCTGACTTATGAACCACATGAAGAATTAGTCTGATCGGAAAATCGAACCAACGACCAAAAAAGTGCATGCACCAATGTTTCCCACTGCACCACTTAGTGGTTGCCCATTTCTTGCACTGTGGTCATAAGGAATGAAAGCTTTTGCAGCAAGTCGAGACAGAACATGTCATCAGTAGTCTGGCCACTTCAAGAGCCCGGGATTGATTGTCGTGACTTTGATTGAATTTAGAGAATGTTGTCACTTTCATGGTTGGGTTGTAATCTCATCAGCAAATTGGCAGGAGCCCAGCTGGTATCGACTGCTATGAAAAAAGGAAGTGTACGAAGGAGACGGGATTGTGTGTGGACGGGGAAGGTTTTGTTCTCGGAGAATTTCCTGTCATGTTACAGTGGGATTTTCCCACTTTAGTCCGGTACAAAATGGGCGAAATAAAAGTCCCATGGGATTTTTGATATGAAATTTGCCGAACTATCGAGACGAGATAGAATGGCTTCCTGTACATGACAAACTTTCCCGGCACTTCTGGAAATTCTCGGGATCCAGTTTGGTCCCGGACTACTTGGTTGCTGTCTCTGAAAGATTTAAAAACATGAAACAACTTAAGATAAATTGAATGGAAATTTTTAAAATGTGAAAGAATGGAGAACTGGTGGCTCCGGTTTTCTCCTGCCTTGTCTATAAGTTGCCGAAAATCCTCTAAAGAACTTGTTTGGCATTTGTCTTTTCCTGCAACACAGATTTTGAGGCTGTGGAAATAAAGGGATTTACAGTATGATCATCAATCTCTGGTCCCATTCTAGAGGTTCTTATCTGGCAAGAATTCCCCTGGACTGTACTTCCCAAGTTTTTTGTTGATATCACATATGTGTTGCCTACTCGGGTGAGAAATTCCCGAAATTCTATTGACGGTGCTTGGCTGGATATTCAATATAAACGCACTTGGTATTCGTCTAACATGTCAGATTACCAATAAGAATTATGGTTAGAAAAGTTAAGACGTTCATACGACGCTGTATTCTCCGATTGAAGTGGACCGTTTTTCGTCGTTGATTTCGTCGAAAGGGAAACATTAACGTCAAGATTACCGGTATTCAAGACATGATTAAGGTGCAGCGTTCCGAGAGATTCAAATGGAGGTAGCGATTGTTTTCATCGACGAGGGAAGAGCATTTTACTGCACGGCACTCGTCAGAGGAAAACGATGATTTGATTTGGGAACCTTGGTGAGGGCACATTTAAACAGAGTCAGTGTCGTCCTTATTCAGATCTCGGGTAGTTTGTTCATATCTGCCAATATGAGCTGCAACGTATTGGTGCAGTCTTCAAATAGAAGGGATTCCCATGCAATAGACCTTGGTCTGCTTGTAGCCTACCTCTTTAAATTCTCTGGTGTGAGAGCTTCGTGAATGAAGTCCCTGGCGTGTTGTGTATGAAGTTGAAATTTCCTCTACCCTCACTCCACTCGACGACAGCCAATCAGAGCCTCTCCGTGGAGAATTGGTCATTCAATCTACGAAGAATAACCACAGATCACCTGACCACCCCTCCGAGGGACCATCAATAAAGGGATATGACGGACGTGAATCCCAGCGGACCGTCGTGACAGCTTCGCCAATCATCATTTACGAGACTGACCGCGGTCGTCGCAGTGGGTACAGTTCCCTCAAATCACGTTTCTGTTTGAATATCAAAACTCTGATTTCTTGGCCACAAAAGGAACTCATGGCCATTAAATTTTGCACCTTCTGTTTTAGATGAATAATGCATTGAATTCAAACATCCTTTCCTCGCGGTTGGTCGACGGTGGCAACAATATTCCGTCTTTGAAATACCCCACAGAGGCAACTGTCAGAAACTATAATTAAATCTAAGAATTGTGTGGGGCGTATTCCTCTCATCTCTGTGTACTGCGTATTTTCAGGCATGTTTTACATCTTAAAACAGGAGATATTGACTTAAAATCTTTCTCTAAAAGGCCGTACACACTTCAAGGACGTGTTTGTCATTGATCATCGTGTTCTGTGTAAATATCATGAAGTCGTTGATTTGCCGACGTAAGATTGGTTACGTCTGCTGATTGTGGCGAGTTGTTAGACTCAAGTGGCCGCCAAAGCGAACAGCACACTGGATGCCAAATCTGGTGTTCGGTATTAAAAAACAAGATGGCGGCATCAAATCGTTTATGATCATTTAACGCCAGCCTCTGCAGCCCAGTCTGTGACTTCCAACTCCAATGGTTGCATACTAGGATTTAACAGGAGACAGCAAGATTGGGCACACTCGACCCCTATAGACAATTTTCGTATTCGCAGATCTGTGCACTTCCGCTGAAATCGCAACCACAAACTCGATCTGAAACCAGCTGACGTGACGCCATCCATGATTCAGCAATGGTCGACTCTTACGGAACATCGTCGAAGTCACTGTTGTGGGGTTCTCTGCGTCACATCATTCAGTTTCAGACCGAGGTTGTGTTTGCGATTTCAACGGAAGTGTGCAGATCTTTCTCATTTACGTCAATTTGGGATTTGTCTATTGCTGCAGACTGGCCACTCTAACAAGCCTACAGTGCCAGGCTTTTGGCTCCCAATTTCTGACTCCAATAGCTACACATGGCTTCAACTGGAGTTAGGAGGGGTGACGTGTGCACTCAGCACTTCCCACCTCCAGGGACTAGGCATCAGACGTGGCTATCGTGCCACGCTTTCAACTCCAACTTCTAACACCAACAGTTGGACACCTGACTTCACTTGATTTGGGGCCGGCCGTGTCAACCACCAGCAGCTGATTTCAGGGAGCCATGTCAACCACCAGCATCTGATTTCAGGGAGCCGTGTCAACCACCAGCAGCTGATTTCAGGGAGCACAGCTATGGTCGACTCTGACGCAACGTCGTCGAAGTCGCTGTCGTGGGGTTCTCTGCGTCACATCATTCAGTTTCAGACCGAGGTTGTGTTTGCGATTTCAACGGAAGTGTGCAGATCTTTCTCATTTATGTCAATTTGGGATTTGTCTATTGCTGCAGACTGGCTGTCCTGAGAATACCAGTTGCCACCGTCACACAGAAACTACAGTGCCAGGCTTTTGGCTCCCAACTTCTGACACCAATGGCTACACATAAGGCTTCAACTGGCATGTGTACTCAACACTTCCCACTCTCCAGGGACTAGGCACCAGACGTCGCTTTTGTGCCATGCTTTCAACTCCAACTTCTAACACCCAGTTGGACACCTGACTTCACTTGACTTGGGGCCGTGTCAACCACCAGCACCTGATTTCAGGGAGCTGTGTCAACCACCAGCAGCTGATTTCAGGGAGTATCAGCAGACTGAAGTATGATCCAGTCTTCCCAGAATTTTTCCACCTCCCAAACTCCGGTCCAACATCACAATTTTTGTTCATGCTGTAACTTCCGTGGTCATAGCCATCTGCCATATTCGTTTCATGACTTTGCTATCTTGTCGTTGAGTGCCCGAGTTGTTTACCCTGGATAAATACGGGGGTGGATTTTTTCCGCGGGCGTTGCATATCACGGATGATGAGTATAGGTTAGTAAGAATAGCATGTTTTCAAGTCGTAGCAGGCGGCGATTCGCGTGTACTTCGTGGTGGACGCAGAAGTTGGTCAAGTGATTATGAGGAATAATAGGTTCGTTGCTTATACATGTATGAGAATGGTTGAAGCCAACCGGAGGCATGTCAAAAGAAGTTTGCTGTGTTGGAAAGAATCTTGATTCCTCTTCAACTGACCTGGCCGCTGGAAGGCCTACATCAGGGTTCTGCCTTAAGAAATCTGATGAATTGGTGGTACACGCTGACACTGTTGAGTGCTAGGTGGTACTGCTGAGTGTTTGATGGCACTGTTTGGTGTTGGGTGGCACTGCTGAGTGCTTGGTGGATCTGTGAATGTTGGGTGGCACTGCTAAATGTTGGGTGCCACTGTGAGTGCCACATGGCATTGCTGAGTGCTGAGTGATCAGATGTGCCATTTACTGAGGGCAGTTCTAGGTGGCAGATGGCACTGCTGAGTGCTCGGTGGTCCTGCTGAGTGCCAGGTGGCACTGCCAACTTCCAGTGGCACTGCTGAGAGCTAGGCGGCACGACAGAGTGCCAAGTGGCACTGTTTGTTTGGTGCTGATGATGAGATGCTGTGTGTGGTTGAGGGTCACTCTAAGTTGCTGCATATTCTTCTAAGACGTGAGCTTGAGCAGTTGTCATGTAAACACATATAAGAAGCCAACTTCCATCGGAACTGTATCGTACAATTCTAATCCTCTGTTTATGGCTGCGTCTAGGATTTATCTCTCCACTTTTTTACGAAAAATTCTAACAATTGATCGAACGTCTGATTCCTTGTTGACGTTATCAGAGGTCAAGGTCACTCAACGGATTTTGTTGCCGTGGTGATGAGCTTCATGGACATTTTTGCTTCAAGATTACAAAAAACTATTGGAAATACGATCACGTTGTCCCAGGTTGAGTTTGGGGACAAGGATATCGGATACTTGGCTTGTAGCACGATGTTAGATCTCGTTTTCTTTCATGTTCCATTTGTGGTACTCCTCTCATATTCCCGTACATGCATTTGCAGTCAGTTCATTCAGCTTACCTACATGTCTATGGCCTCGTCCGAGCAAATGAGAAGTAAACTGTGACATTACCATGAAATTTTCAAAGCAGTTTTTCTAAGGAATTTAACATACATTATGGTAGTTAAGTTACTGTAGTTTCATTTGAAAAACATGAGAAGATAACTTCACTTACAGACATATAATTTTTTTAAGTTAAAGTTTGAAAGATCATGCCGGTTCCGTATGTGATGTGGACAATAAAAATGCCAGTTTTTCCTATCAAAAAGCATTTAATAGAGATTTCTATCTGTGATAATCCTAGGGAGCAATATCCTGAAGCATTTAGGGCAAACACTGCCTGTAATCACTTGATCTACACACTTTCTCGTCAAATTGAGGGTACCTAAAAATGTCCATACGGGTCGGCATCACTTGGGATAGCTATTAATAAAACAGGGGAACAGCAGGATTCAAAGTAGCTGCCAAACTGATTAACATACCAAGCAAGGCTGTAAATAAAAGCAACACCTTTCAATAAAAGTGATCACAGTGCTCCCACAACTAATCCAAAGGTTCCGTATGTGATGCAGACAGTTCTGTATGTGATGATTGTCACACTTTTGCACTGTCAACCATCACATACGGTAAATCATTTTCACACACAGACCAATCACACAACTGTCCAACAAGCATTCAGACAAAATCCTTCAAACTAAGTGACAAGAGCTTAGGTATATCTCCAAAGTATTACAGGCAGCATTTTCTTTGAGATATTTGGCTAATTAGATNGAATCATCATAAAATGGTACAACTTTTTAGTGATTTGAGTGAGGGGCACCAAATTATCTCTGTTATCTCTTTTAGCGATGTACTAAATAGCCTAAAACTCAAATCATGACCATGGCTTACTCAGTTAGAAAAAAATAGGGTCAAACTTGGGTAGGCTAAATTACCCATTTGCTTGGACGAAGCCCTATGCATTAGAACCGGGGTTCAATTTTAGGTAAGATCTCGGTACTCATGTCATAGAGACGGTGACTCTCTTTGGCAGTGCAAGTTTCCACCGGGAGCTCTGGTTTCCCCCTACATTACATTATAGCCTGGGACCTCCCTATGTGGATGCCTCTACCAGGAGGACACCTCTCTATTAAGGACACCAAATTGGTCATTTTCTCTCTATTAAGGACACCAAATTGGTGATTTCTTCTTGTTACGATCTCTGTATAAAGTAGGACACCTCTCAAGCGAGGACAACATTGTCAAACCCAAAGGTGTCCTTACTAGAGAGGTAATACTGTATATTTGTCAGTATTGTCTAAATAGCCAATAATGGGCCTAGTTAGAGCTCGTGGCTCGCAACTTAATACTTTATGAAGCGAGGATCCATACACCATCATGATCTGTCTGTGGCACACCTTCCTATCTCCAATATAACTCAACAGAGCAATAACAGCTGTTTGGTAACGGCCCGATACTTGCTAAGCCTGCCTCATCAGCTTTTCCAATACCGTCATCCTGAAATATCAGCGTGATGTCCATATTGGATTCTGCGAGTACTCCAGCTAGAGTACCCCTGACATCTTGACCTTCTCTCATCCCAAGATGTTTTTCGATAGCTATCTCTCTTCATCAGAATCCCTCCCCCATCAAATGACCCTCAACGTAAAGTGGTAGAGTCACATCGGCTTAGTTGACCCTTTCATCCAGTGGTTTAGTGTCGGAATCGTATTCAGGAGGCTGGAAGTTCATCTTTTGACTTTCTAGTCTGTACGGTCAAACCAGTTCTGAGGATATCTTTAGAGAGACTTTGTATGGCCCTCTCTATCACATGGAGAATGGATTTGATTGGCAATCGCACCTGGAACTTCAGTGGGTGACAGTCACTGATGTTTGCACTGCACCACTCTGACATCGCAAATGAGCTGCTCCTTGCTCCATACTGAGGTTAGGTGTCAACAGAGAGTAAGGGCCCTATTCACGGGTCGGACTTTAGCCTAAAGTATAGCTTAAGTTAGACTTTCTCTTTGCTTGGAGCATTGAGAAAAGTCCGACTTTAATGAAAGTGTGGCTGAAGTCTGACCCGTGCATGTGGCCCTGAGTCTTGCTCGATGTGCTTAGTGTCCTCACTAGAGAGGTGTCCGCACACTTGAGGTGTTTACTCGGTGAAGTTTCTCCCATGTCTATCAGCCCAGATCATATCTTCAACTCGACGACTTCAAATTTGCTACCGCTGCCGTGTTGACACACACAACAGTGTCGACCCGCCGAGGCGTTCAATTTCCCCCACGACTAGGATATGAACACACTGATTCCTATCAACAGATTCCCTCACTTCAAAAGCGACGACGTAATTGCCACTGGAGCGTGGAAAAAGGTTCAATCGTATACCTCGTGAAAACGGCGAATATTCATTAACCAATACACGATCAACAGAATTGATCTTTTCGAAAGTCAGGATGGCACTTTTCATTCGTTCGTGATTGATTTAACTCTATTGAGAATTTCATCCACTTAAGCCAGAGTTGGTTTCTTGGAGTTAACTTCATTTTCATTATTTCGATGGCCTCAGTGCTGCATTATCAGATTGGCAATTCATTCTGATGCTTAAAGGGACTTTGTGCTTTTGTTATTTTTCAATGGGGCGTGGTTGGTGGGTGATGTGGTAAATGATGTCACAAAGCACTTGTGTAGCACTTTCAGCTGTTGCACAGCCTCAATGCATTTCACATTATCACCCCAGCCTCTTCTGAAACTCAAGGATCAGGTCATTCAGTGCATCACTTGATCCTTTCAGACCAGTTGAGAGTACACAGCGGCCAGTTATCGGACTTGCGGCCTCTCGATCACGAGTCCGCTGCACTAACCCCACCGGTTAAGAGTACAAGGACCACCCCACCGGTTAAGAGTACAAAGACCACTGCACCGGTTAAGAGTACAAAGTCTACTGCACCGGTTAAGAGTACAAAGACCTCCCCACCAGTTAAGAGTACAAAGAGCACTGCACTGGTTTTAAGAGTACAAAGAGCACCACACTGGTTAAGAGTACAAAGACCACCCCACCAGTTAAGAGTACAAAGACCACTGCACCGGTTAAGAGTACAAAGTAGTGACTCAACCAGGAATCAACCCATGGCCTTGGCAGATTTTATAAACACTGCATAAAAGTATCTAAATGCCAAAATTCTCACTGATTTTGATAGACAACATAATCTACGATGTGAAAAGTTTGCCTTTTTGTGATCAATGACACATAAAGTAGAACTGCCTCTTTGAATCAATGTTGTCATTTTGACATCTTCATATCCGACCTCCTTTGAAGTGCTCCGCCTCCGAAGCTTTCACCATCTTATTCATCACCTTTCTTGCCACCCAAAAAACTCTTGTCAGGATACGTTCCGCATGATTACCTAAAAACAGATTCAAAAACTTCTTTTTGCACAGAGGCTCATGAAATCTGATCACGACCATTTCTGACACGAAATTTCACTTTTATTCCGTTATTTGTGTTTGTAATTGAGAAGTTCGACAGCAAAACACCCACTGGTTTAAAACACTTTCGAAACACGATAATCCAAAAATAATCTTAAACTTTCCTTCATCTTACTTTGTCCCGCACCTTTCCGCGCCTGTTCGGGGTTACGACGTATTTTCGAAAAACGACTTCAAAAACGTCCGTTCTTTGTGTCGGGAGAGTTTTCTATGCTCTGATGTTGACTCTTGACCTTACACCGTCAGATCCTCTGAGGTAATCTTGGTCGTTTTCTTACCGTGCGATATTCTTAGATCCTTTATCCTCCCACTTGTTCATTGCTGTAAATGAAATTGACTTGGGTGTATTAACCCGTACATCGGCATAGCCGTATACCCTTGACATACTGTATACTGTTGTGGATTGCTGTAAATGAAATTGACATTGGTCTATTAACCTGTACATCATCCTGAATGCCTGTAGCCTACCGTACAATAAATCTGCAGTGTTGAAGCACATATATGCACCAAAACCTGATTCCGCTGCATTTTGCAGTGTGGTTCCAGCATGAGAAATGGGGACCCTAGCCCACTGCCTCAGTAGGTGTCACTAGTGGTTAAAACTATTGAAATGAAACTGACATCCCGGTCCTGATCAATTTCCCACACAAAAGACATCCATTGTGTAGGACCGGGTTTCGGTGTGCTGCCCTCTATCGTAGCTAGGGTCCCCATTGCTTCAGTGCAGTCTCAATGAAGTATCCACAGAGGAATCGTGCACCAGGTGGTTTCCATCGTGCACGATTTCTGTGTGGAGACTTCATTGACATAGCATTGAAGCCAACGGGTTACAAGAACCAAATTGCAAAATGCACCAGAATCTGGGCCTAGTTTTAGTGCGTATGCCACAGCGCCTTCAGAATAGAAACAAACACGCATCTCTCTATGGGCAACTTAACCATAGAAAGCTATGGGCAGTCGTTTGTGTCGTTGGTCTCGGGGTAAGGCCACACTTTTTTATTTCTTTGGTTTACGGATTTTTTCAGAAGGAACTGAATTTCGGAGGAGGGAAAAAAATAAAAATAAAATGACCCAATGGGACCTCAGATGTTGCGTTACCTGGAAGCAAAAAAAGATCGTGTACTCTTGCATGTCATGGAAGTGTAAAGCAGAGTGCACGTGCATTCAAAATCTATTTTTTTGTGATTTCCATTGAAAAAAGAATCAAATCGATGATACAGGTGATACAGTTTTATTCTTTTATTTTCTCTGATGATGTCTTTGACATTGTGAGCGAAGACGGAGGAGAAAAAAAAATAAAATTGGTCCAAAAATCTCATTTTATTTTTTTTCCATTTTGGCAAAAATCAACGTCGGAGGATCCGTAAACCAAAAAATAAAAAAAGTGTGGCCTAAGTCTTAAGGCGGTGACAGATGGCACGTAAGCAATGCGTCGGGGAAGCGTTCAACCAATCAGGGAGGCGGTAACACGGATCGAAACACCTGCCAAAGAATCTGATTGGTGGAACACCTGCAGGATGCGCCGCGTACACGCCAGTCTGTCACCGGCTTTAAGGAAACGCTCACGTGGGGCAGCGTTAGACCTGACAATCCAAGTTGCTTCACAACACTCCTCTGCGAGTCGTAGTGTACATTTCAATGCATTCAGTATCGCCTTGAAAAGGCAAGCACACGTTTACAATTGGGTTTGAGTGACTTGAGTGATCATGTGTTAAGGTTTGTTAGATCTTACTTCTCATGTCACTCTATACTCTTGAATAGTCGATTTTTCTCTCCTCTTTGCTTTTCTAAATGTCACCTTAAGAAAGGGTAGCTTGTTTCCTTGAGAGATATTTTTGCTCATTCTGTGTCACGGTACGCCCGTGTCGGTCTCTGAGCCGTACACAGAAAATGCTGGTCGAGTTAACGTGGTATGGAGCGGAGTTGGTGGCATATTTTGTAAACAGGGTCGTATTCCGTTGCAGGGCCTTGCATCTGGGGAATGGGGTAAATTCAGGGTATTCTGTTCCATCCTAACCAGGCTGTACGTTGTGTATATTTAGACACACCTCTGTGCATTTTCTGTTAAAAAGAACACTTGACACTGATGTGCGCTGATTTAGTGGGCTGCACTAATACATATTGCCAGGTATGTAGTTACCTATCCACCAAGTGCCTTGAACTAGCATCTTGAAAATGATGCTGTAATGATGCTGTTAGCCTTGGGTTGCATATGTCGTTCATTCATTCTTAAATAATTTACAGTTTTACTGATTTATGGTGAAAAGTAATAAGCAGTAAAATCTTGATCAGAATAAGCAGGTGTTAAATTCCTGGCCCCTGGTTAATCCCAGGGATTTATGTAGTGGTAGCACCACTGCGGTACGACAGTAGTAATCTATGCGTGACGGCAGAATCCCATTTTTGCACCTGGGAATTGGGGTCAGGGTAGCACCATTTGTGCAAAATCCCATTGGTTTAATGGGTTTTGTGTAATGGTAGTACCACAATGACAGTAGTTTATTCATGACTGCATAATCCCACTCTTACACTCAGAGATTTATGTAGAGGTAGCACCATTGTGGTAATCTACACTGAGTAGTGTGACTGCACCCCCTGGGATTTATGTAGAGGTAGCACCATTTTGGTAATCTTCGTGAGTGCTACTGCGCAACCCCCCTGGATTATGTCGTGACATCAGAACAAATACCTGCTGATCAGAGTCTTGTACACTTCCTCTGATCCCCATTGTTTACTACAGTAGGCCTATATCTGATAATTGTCCTTGAACTACAGCAAGAATAACCTTACGTAAACTTCTAAACGTAGTGAACGATAAAAATAGGCTTTTTATCGATTAAGGGCTTCAGAAAATAACATACGTAAAAAAATATTTATGCGGTCCTTGATCAGCTGCAGCTCAAAGTATTGTTTCAGTGTATTCTGTTCCATGATGGTATACACTGATTCACGTGCATCTTAGAGGCTCATGTGTGCAGCTCATTCGTTCAAGTTAAAGTGAACTAGACCAATATAGTTCCACCGTAACCAGAGCTGAAAAATCTGTGCATTGATATGAGAGAAGCTGTGTCATTTTAGGGCGAATTAAACTGCTCATTTCCTGATGTATTTCATTACAATGTTAATCAATTGCATTTCTTGGTGAAATGTACTGTTATTTCTGCCAAGTTGATTTGAAATTGAAATCAGCACCTGATTGAATAACCCACACTCATGAATTATTCCATGTAAAAAGTGAAAAGTTCAAAATTACTAACAATATTAAATCTACGTTACAATGCAAATGGCACGTTTGTGAAGCCTATTGATTTTTGAGCGGAAATCCATATAAGTTTATATATAGGTCATACAATCGTTGATCACGCCTTGTCAAAAATTGCCCGTAGGTTTTACGCTCTGGCGCGAGATTGTAACCTGGTAGTGAGCAATGTTGCGTAGTATTTATGATGCGTAGCTTGTTACAAATGATGACGATTATTTCTTTGATGTTTATTTTTGCGGGGTAATTCCCGCGGGCGAAAATATCGGCTGATCTTTAGATCAGGATCAGAGAATCTCGCGTAGGATGCAGGTTACGTGAATCATTGATTTGTTGGCACGTGGGATTCAAATTGTTAAGATTTCGTTACAAGTCTATTCAAACATATTTACTCCAGGAACAAGTTGAAATCTGATTACAAAACCGTGTTGAATATGATGACGAATGTCACCTCCAGGCTTTTGAGACCTTTTCGGTGGTTGGCTCAGTGGTGATGCGGCAAGCCCCCAGCGAAGTACGAGATGAAAACATGGAAAATTTCCATATAAACGTCATGAAAATGGGGTGTGCTGTCCTCATAGTGGAAAAACATGCAAGATGTCTTGCACTTTGAGCACGGCTTAGCCCCAAACCTTCTACTGAGAATTCCTCACATAAGCCCCAGTCATCAGACCCCTGCCTCGACGAATAGCCTCCAAATTCTTCCAATCAAAACCCCTTCCCTACCTAACGAGGCTCCTCTCATCGACCATCAAAAAACCATTTCCTTCATACAGCGACCTACCGATGATAAATCCGAAACACTTTGCTAGATTTTTTCGTTGCCAGCTGTTTACGCATTCCACTTATTACTGCTACTTACTTCTACCCTCAGTAAGCAAGTTTATATACCTGGGAATGTTCCGAAGCTATAACTTAATGCAGACGACTTCATTCAAAGCTTGTTCTTTGAAGGCTTTTGTTTGAGGTTCAGCAAGATCAAGATTACGAGCTTGAGGTTAGATGAACTACACGAGGTTGGGTTCTTTGCCCTCTGATGGTGAAGGACTGTCTCACCACTTGTTGTCAGTGGAGGATGTTGATGGAAATGATGCTGTATCTTGTACGATGAAGATCCCACCAGGGAATAACATGAGCCTTGTCTGAACTCGGACTCTCAAACGACAGAGCCACGTTGACCAGACCAAAAACATATGGACCTGCATCTACTGTGTTGTAAAGAAATGGAGTGCCGTCATTGGTGTTTTGAACGGTGACCATCTGATCCTCAGTCGAACACTCTACTCTACCGCCTGGGCTAAGACACCTGTCCCACTTGCTGGGCTTGTTGGAACTTGGTAGTGTTTGTTGTGTTGTCTTCCCCTTCGGAAAGTCACACCCCTAGAACAACAACAAAGTGACCCATATGAGGAGCTTTCTCACCGATGCATGACACAACCAACTGGAACGGACACATGATGGAAGGAGAATGGCTACAGATGCAGGTCCTAATTTGGTGCCAATGTATAAGCCATCACCAGGATCTTGAAGTCTTACACTCTTCGACTGAGCTGCATTTGCAAAGGACTTCCAGTGAAGCAGGTGTTCAGCGATTGAATATACATGTTCTAGGCCCGTATGCAGCTCTTCATGCCATCAAGTCATAGGTGCTGGTCATGTAGGTGCTGGTGAAGTACGTCACACAATGATTGTGTGACGTACTTCACCAGCACCTACACCCAGACAACCCTTACAAATTCTGTCCCTAAAGTACTCTACCTTACACCGAAACCGGAACGCCTGCACCATGGTGTGCCTGATCAAATTAGTATTACTGTTACCTATAAAACGCGATCATCTTCTGTAGCGATGACTGCCGCTGGGGATGCGAGCATCACCACCTCCATGGCTAATCAAATGATTACTTCTTTTTTGCCTCCGTTGCGTTTATTTCACCTGTGTGTGCTCGAGTTTCTTTAGAAGTCGGAGAGGGTACATGTGCTTGGTTTTGAGGGGCAAATTTGATGCGTTGCTTTCGAGATCACAGGTTGTTTGGTGCAGGCTGAGGTAGGCCTTTTCCCATCAACAGGCAGTGTCTTCAACTTGCACATCCGCTGTTTTTCGGAAGTCGGAACTCAAAATCTCAAATTCTCACCAAAATATGTCTCTTCATTTGGAAATTAGCTTTTTATAAGGACCATAAAATACATGTAAACTATTCCGAAATAGTCCCGACTGAACCATTGGCAAGAAACGTGGTCCTTTCATACACCAGGGAGCATCCTCCCACAGCAGGGGTACCTTGCTTCATCTGTTCATTCAAACTTTGTGTGCAAGTATATGAAGAGGAGCGAGGGTCCAAAGCTCTGCTATTGGAGGATGCCCAGGGAGTGACACTTGCCCTGCAATTCGTGCTGTCTGAGTTGAAATCCCATCCACAGGCAACATCATATCAATAGGGATTCTGATGGGAAGTCCCTTGGGAGTCTGCTAGACCTGCTGAGTAACATAGTTGTGGTTCATTCAGCGTTCTGAGCTCTCAACTACAGCCGTTCCAAGATTCCTATCTCGTGTAACTCAGTTACAATAGGCTACAATCACTTTGTTCCGAATCAGTTGTTTAAAAATTCAGTTAGTAAGTGATTCCATCAGTACCGGTAGACGAACAGGTTAATTGGCGTGTTGTTGCTCGGCCAAATCGTGGCCACATCGAAGATGAATTACTCTCCCTACCACCTGCTAGGACGTTTTCCACACAACAAGAAAGATGGCCGCTCGCTAACTCCTCAAGGATTCCACTAATGCATCAGCTGTGTGACCTCTGTGTGCATTACTTTCTAACCAATTTCCAAGCCTTGACTAAACTCCAACCATCTCTTTGGCTATCTACAAATCCAGGAATCCAGTTTGAATTGCCTGAAAAACTCAACACGAACGAATTTTTCCCCAAGTCGAAGCTTGTGTTGATAGAGCATGCATGGCGCCCATTAGGCGTGACATAATCTGTACGTTGTGAAAATATCTCTCTCAAATTAATGGAATTTGAAAAAGAGGAATCTGTTTTGTCAGGCTATCGGGGAAAACAAAGATTGCAGAAAGTGCCCAGATTGCGTTGGAATTTAGTGAAAACTGGGATGAAATTTGTTTAGAATTAGCAAAGTGGAAGGAAAAAGTTTGGTGCACCTAGCCGTTTGGAATCTGTAGTGCACACGTGTTGCTTGAGTTGAGATGGACGCGATCTGCACTGAGCTAATCCCAATCTCTGTGTATTCTGTGTGCATTTTGTTTGAAATGTACAGGAACACCTGAACAATTCTCACGCAATGAGTTCATTACTGAAGATTGTTTAGTTCCTTGTACGAAACGCACTGCCTTTTTTCTGCATTTTTGTGAGCATCCTGTTGAGAATTGCAGTGTCAGCAGTAATCTTGATTGAGTTCATTGCTGGCGTTTCAAGGAATTTCTTACAAGTTGAGGTACCTTCTAGCTGAGATACTGGTGTGCAAGTAATTGGCAACAATTAGAAAATTAGAACCATGGCTCTCTCTCGCCCTCGGAATGTTCCTTCCGCACCAGACACCTCTGCCTGGAGGACATCTGTCTTTACAGGACATTGAAGTTGAGTCCGAAGTGGATAGTTCCATATATTAATCAGGACACCTCTCAATTCAAGACAGCATTTGTCAGTCCCAAAGGTGTCCCTTTTCACAGGAAGTTTGGGGGGGGGGTCGATCCGGATCGAAGCCAGTTCACTTGGTCTTTGTGCTATGAAAAAGCCATGCAACCTGTACAATCCTTCCCTTTTCATGGCACAAAACCAAGTGAACTTGCCTCAAACCAGATCGAACTGACTCGATGTAAAAAGGCCTTGTAGAGAAGTTCCACTATCCTGGGCTTAACTTCTGCTGTCGAGTTATTTCATAATAGTGTAGGAAGATTCATGGCATGGTTTCTATGGGATACAATCCAACTTCTTATGCTTGTCTTCTTCTTTTATTCCAACTCCTAGGTACATGAGAATGTTCAATCGTCTTCGCTGTAAGCACCGCTGGCATGTCTCGCTGCTACGTATACACTTGTTTCAGAATCAAACCAGTAACTCAGCTTCAATAACCTTGCAAACGAGCTAGGCCCAGGTGATGGACGGGTGCGAGGTGCTACGGAAATAGGTTATAGAAATACGTGTATTGTATCTCTGTAAATAATCGGGAATGTTCCGTAGAACACATATGCGCGCCATCCTGTTCCTTGGATATCCCTTCAGAATATTGGATATCTTAGAAGGGTTTGTGTTTGAGGAATCCTGAGGGATAGACTCCGTATCTAAGCAGTGTTACGGATGATGAGAACTTCCGTTACAAGCAACACAACTGGACGATAGATTTTCATATTGAGTTTGAAGCTGAAATACCAACAAATATAAAGTCTCGCAGAACAAGCATGAAGGTACAATGTCGTCTGTCGTATTTTGCAGAAAATTGAAAACTCTCCTTCCCTTCAGTCCAATACTTTCCGTTCAGTTCAACGAAGTCTGGATGCAAAAAATTTCTCGAGCGTAGGAAGGTGTTGGGTTCCTGTTTGAGGAAGATCAAAGTTGCAGTAGCAGGCTTGCCACGATGTTTTTTCCTGTTTGTGAGATTTGCTCCGAGATCAAGAGTGACTTTGACTTGTAATTATCAGACGACAGTCAAGATAGTCTTCATTCGTCCCCTGGCATTCCTCAGGCGAGCTGAGTAATCGTGGATGAGGTCCAAGCTGTCGATGACTTTGTTTGCAGAAGGGGCGTCATCTTTTCTCATTCTTCGGACGAACTTGTACCTGCCTGATATTTCTATGAGTTACTGTGTACGTTGAATTTGAGGTTCAACTCCACGTGACCTTCAAGCACTGCGCTACATGAGGAAATCCCCAGCGTGTATTGACACTACGACACACCTTGGAATTTTGGGGTCCATCTACGTTATCAACCCCAGGAAAGCAACCACAGACATGCAGCATCAGTTCACACCACAAGAGCACACTGAGTGCTAAATGTTGGTGGTGTTCTGAGAGTTGTCGACTGGGTCGGAATCCGGAATTTTCTCCCGCAGCAAAGACAGACACTCTGCTACACGAACAACTGGCAGCAGCGCAGGATTTAGGAGTGCTGACACTATTACTGCAACCAATAGGAAGAACTTAAGTCTCATAGGAAACTATTGTATCAACAACAAAAAATGTATTTGCGATACCTAGAGTGCACTTAGAACAGTACTCGATGCCTCATGTTGATTTTTTCAGGCGCAGTGTTGGGCGTTCTTCACGTTGAGCTAGGCTATGATAGGATGATCATGTTCTTAACATAGCATCTCTGATATCATATGAATCATTGTGTTGGCATTATCCGGTCGATGTTGGCTTGTCTTACTTGTGTTGTCTCCCGGTGGAGAGAGTTGGAAACCAACACGGGAGAATTGTTTGGATGAAGCTCAACAGAGACGCCTCTCCTCGGCTGCAAGTGCTGTACTGTAGAGATGAGTTACAGAAATCGAGTTCGGTCATCGTCACAGCAACGCCACCGAAGTCAAACCGGACGTTATAGCGCCTGACAAACGAATCAAAAGATGTGGTCCAACAATGTGGTGGTCAAACTGGCTGATGTGCAGGTGACGGCATTATGACGTCTGCTTTGACTTTGACCTCATTCTATTTCTGCAACTCATCTACATGTATACTGGATACATGTTAGACAACACCATATTGTTTTAGTTTTATTCCCTGTTTTACACACTCCTGATGTTTTCACCAAGTCTGAGATATAATTATAAGTAGTAAGTGCAGAAGGCATGGCGCCATCTACCTCCGATATATAATTTTGGTTTCATTCCCCGTTTTACGCAAGCTCCACGCTTCCACTAAGCCGGGGAAAATAATCCGGTGGAAGAAATGTGCTGCGAAAGAGCAGCTAGAATGTCTGGCATTATTTACAGATCCTGAGGCATATAATACAAAAACAGTCTGATATATTTATACACAAGGTCAGTTTTCATGCTGTGATGTACGCAAATCTGTACCTATCTTTAGACATGCATACAGATAAAGTCATGGGTACATCAGGTGAATGTGATGNGGAAAGCAACCACAGACATACAGCATCAGTTCACACCACAAGAGACACACTGAGTACCAAATGTTGGTGGTGTTCTGAGAGTTGTCGACTGGGTCGGAATCCGGAATTTTCTCCCGCAGCAAAGACAGACACTCTGCTACACGAACAACTGGCAGCAGCGCAGGATTTAGGAGTGCTGACACTATTACTGAAACCAATAGGAAGAACTTAAGTCTCATAGGAAACTATTGTATCAATGACAAAAAATGTATTTGTGATACCTAGAGTGCACTTAGAACAGTACTCGATGCCTCATGTTGATTTTTTCAGGCGCAGTGTTGGGCGTTCTTTACATTGAGCTAGGCTATGATAGGATGATCATGTTCTTAACATAGCATCTCTGATATCATATGAATCATTGTGTTGGCATTATCCGGTCGATGTTGGCTTGTCTTACTTGTGTTGTCTCCCGGTGGAGAGAGTTGGAAACCAACACGGGGGAATTGTTTGGATGAAGCTCAACAGAGACGCCTCTCCTCGGCTGCAAGTGCTGTACTGTAGAGATGAGTTACAGAAATCGAGTTCGGTCATCGTCACAGCAACGCCACCGAAGTCAAACCGGACGTTATAGCGCCTGACAAACGAATCAAAAGATGTGGTCCAACAATGTGGTGGTCAAACTGGCTGATGTGCAGGTGACGGCATTATGACGTCTGCTTTGACTTTGACCTCATTCTATTTCTGCAACTCATCTACATGTATACTGGATACATGTTAGACAACACCATATTGTTTTAGTTTTATTCCCTGTTTTACACACTCCTGATGTTTTCACCAAGTCTGAGATATAATTATAAGTAGTAAGTGCAGAAGGCATGGCGCCATCTACCTCCGATATATAATTTTGGTTTCATTCCCCGTTTTACGCAAGCTCCACGCTTCCACTAAGCCGGGGAAAATAATCCGGTGGAAGAAATGTGCTGCGAAAGAGCAGCTAGAATGTCTGGCATTATTTACAGATCCTGAGGCATATAATACAAAAACAGTCTGATATATTTATACACAAGGTCAGTTTTCATGCTGTGATGTACGCAAATCTGTACCTATCTTTAGACATGCATACAGATAAAGTCACGGGTACATCAGGTGAATGTGATGCGATTTCAGAACCTCATATTTGCTGGAGGAATGAACAGCATGTACTTCTGAGTGACCTTGACCTTGACCTACTTTCAAGGTTGCAAAATATGTGGGTCAAGGTCGCCTGTATTTTGTTTAGTAACAGGTCAAAGTGAAATCGGACACTCATACCACTGTGCTACCATGCTCCCCGAAATTTCCACCCATGGTCATCAGTGTAACTGCGTAAACGAAGTGACCTGACTGTGAAACTCTATTTTCGATTGCATGCAGAACTCGTAGGGTTGTCAATTTCTCATTTATCACGTGAAGCAGTTACAGAATTGATTGGTATGTTTACCAAACCGTACACGGTAATGTCACGATCCGGTCATCTTTGTCGCACGTGGAACCGGAACACGCACCAACTGACAGAAAGTAATTGCGGATGAGTTCGATTGGTTATCACCTGTGACCATTTGCTCGCGGATTATTACAACGGATCAGGCATTCTATTATATCGAGAGTTAAGGGATTGTGTTGGTATCTTTTGGCGCAGTCTGGGCAAATTGCTTGCTTCATTAGGCTTGGCGGCATTGTGAGCACCAGTGTGTTGGGATTATACATGGGGAACTGCACTAACTGGACACCTTTGCCAGGAGGACCGCTCACTTTAAAGGACACCTACAAGTTTAGTCCGAACGTGGGACTGGAAATTAGGTGTCCACATTGGAGAGGTGTCCTCTTGGGAGAGGAGTCTGCAGAGGGAAGGTTGCATGATTGGTGACGACATCAGTGGGTCTAAAGGCTCACTCCCTATGTCACCACACACAAAAGTTTGTGTGCGGTGGGTGACAAACGGAGTGAACGCAAAGAACAACTGATTACTTCACTGGTCCACTGTGCAATATCTCATCATCGTCTACCAAATCGAAGCGGTTAAGGATGTGTCGATATCGTTGTGTACTTACTCCCAAAGATTTCACCCGAAGGACAATCAGAAGAGAAAGCTGTGTTTATTTTTAGCACAGACTCCAGACTAGTATCGATCGCCGTGTATAATTCGTTTCTTTGATGTCGAAAAAGGCTGGAATTACCTCGGGGGGTAGTCGATGAGGGACCGGTACATGTTTCAAACCCTTGTAAGGGGCGGCAAGGCTTGTTTATTGATTGGAAACAAGTGAAAAAAGTCGATCTGCTGGAGTTGAACCTGCTCTGATCTGTCTTGTTCTCCTGTAACGATCGTATGACCCCTCAAGGCCTTGTCAAGTAGGCCGAGTTTCGATACAAGGGTTCTCTCTTTTTGAAAGTGGAGAAGAAATTGACATGGTGTTGCTCGTGGCTCTGTCGACAGTGATTAGGCCTACTACAGCGAAGGATGCCTTATTTGGTACCTGGCTCTCGATTCAACACAAAAAGAAATGTTTGTTGGATACAATACTTTACTGTGCAATGTAGGATATCAACGACAACATTCTGATGAAACAAAATGTTAGTTGTAGTTACCCTTTAAGTAATACGGTATTAGTATTCACAGAAGTTGTTAGAGAATTTTGACCTCAGCTTTGGGCACTGGTGTCTCACCTTTACATATATGTACAGCCAAACTTCTCATTGCTGACACCTCTGCCAGGAGGACACCTTTCTATTGAGGACACTGAAGTTCGATTCCAGTTTGATCAGTTCTTTTCCTTTTGACCTCTGTAATCAGGACACCCCTCAGATAAGAACAGCAGCGGTCGATCTGTGGGCTGAAGTTGCCCAAGGAGCCCCTTATTCGGTTGCCGATATTTTCAATAATATTGTGGACAGCAAACGATTTACGGCCAATCTTCTAACTCGCCTCTCCCACCATCGCGAGTTCTGTCACATTGATGAGCTGTCACATTAACGCGCCCATTATCTCTAACCTGCCCTCTGATTGGCTGATAATGAGAGGGCAATGGCATCATTGAAGGCAATTGATCAACCAGTGGATTTGTCATCTGTGATCTGTGACAGCGATTATGAATCCCGCACGACACACTTAAAGATGAACTGTTCTAAATACATCAGCGAGGGAAGGGGCCAAGTTGTCACACAGCAACTTCTGTAAAAGGTGTCAATGTCGTCTAATCCTATGGAACAGGGCACCCAGTATCTAGGGTAACGGCTGCCTGTAAGGGTCAGGGGTTAGGAGTTAGGGTTAGCATTAGGAGTAGGCTTTAGGGGTCGGAGGAAGGAGGCCAGGTATCAAGGGTTGTGGGATAGGGGCCAGGGGTTAGGATTCAGAGTGGACAACATCCTCCCCTTCAGCGCAACTTCTGGCATAGAAGACCAGACAACAGCCAAAGTGGTAGAAGCTACAGTATCGAAACTGACCATTCAGTTTCTCTTGGTCCTCCGATCTGGCAACACCAGTGAGGGAAGGGGAAGGGGCCAAGAAGTCACACCCTTACAGCTTGTGGTGTAGAGAACAGGATGACAGCCAAAGTGGGAGAAGGTACAGTGCAGAATCTGACGGAGAGCATTCACTAACTGCTTGTCCACCGGTCTGGCTACACTGGAGTACACAATTGAAAATTTCTGCAACGATCATCTTAGAATTGTCTGATATGGGAATAAAATTTCAGTCACTTCACTGATCAAAATGGCAATAATATTTCTCTGCCTCATTCAATATAAAATTGACGTCGATTATTGAGATTTTTCCCCACAACCAGCGGACAATCAAACTTCCAAATCACATTGGACCCTCGGTCAATATTTGTCATTCAGTTTATCGGAGATACTTTGTGGATTAACGTACCATCAACTCGCCGCTGATTCAGATTTGATATGCCAGTTTGGGCCACAATTGAATATTATAGTCCATTTAAAAACGTAAGGGGTAAATTTGTGAGCGGATGTTTGTGGTGTTCCTGCTCTATAAGACTGACTAAACCACTGGAGAGAAGATTCGACACCAGGCGTCAACGGCTGATTTTGCTCGGTAGTGATCAGCTTGCTTGCGATATCACAGGAATTTAATTCTTGGTTTCTTATTTTCTTGATGCCTTCTGTAAAGCTGAACTGTGCACCCCCAGGCCTTGCCAGTCAGATAAATAACTTCTTTACCAATTGTATCCATTCCTTGTTTTTCTTCCACGCAGACCTTTTCTTTTGGAAAAACGTCTCCATCCAATATTTTAACTACGATGCGTCCTGTTCTACTGGGACCACAAAAGACCACAGACTCTGCTACAACTTTCTTATAAGAAAAATAATCCATTAAAACATATGCCAAGATTAAAGGACGGAAATTGTTTGTGGAAAAATATCCCGACTTTGACCCAACAATGCTGTTTTGTTGACATCAAAAAGATTGGTGTATCAGTCGGGGGCAAGTTTTCTTGCTGAAGAGAACTAGGACGTAATGACCATTCACGGCGTTCTGCACTTTGTGGTCTAATAACCAATTACAGTTGGCCACCAAGGTTTTTATCAATGGAGGAAATGCATTCCTTTGAAACACAAATCATTGATGAGGACGAACTTCGACATTACGAAATTTAAAAAGTTCCCTTTGTCTCTGAAAAGAAGGAGGTAGGGTAAACCTACTGCAGCGCATGAAACTGAAGACTCCCATGAAAGTGGGACCCCTGGTACCCTGCCCCAACGCAGCTAATCCCGACAGGAGAACAGACCTCGTTTTTGCTGAGAAAAGGTTCGATGGAAGTACCTTGTTGAGAGAACAGTCTGCTTGGACGCCTGAGTCCTGGATAGGTCGGACGGGAAGTAACTGATGGGGTTGTTTGGCTACAAAAGCCCAAACGGTTCTCGCAGGCCTTGGTACTTGCAGGCACTTGGTACTTTGGCTAACAGGAGACAGGCAAGTAGCCAAACGGCAACACATAGGGAATGTGACTTTTCCAGCCCTGGGCTGAGTCTTTTGACCCATTCTTAAGCACTTCAACAGAATCTCATGTTATCTGACACAAAGATGATGGTAGACTAATTGTTTTTGATCAGTAAAGCTGCCCGAGGGATTCATTTAATGACTTGGCAGTTTTCTCTTTCTCTCTCAGTGAAAGACGGATGTATCGTGTTTTGGTGTTTTGGTATGTCGAAGTGGAGAGCTAGTTAACCCCCAGGTCCACCAGTGTCCTCTGGTTCGAGTCTCTGCTGACCAGGGACCTCTCATAGCTTTAGGACGGGTTCATGAATGGACTGGTTCCTTGTTCTTTCACTGTGATTTAGCCATAGGGATGGGAGATAAAACCAGTCAACCAACAGATCTGCAGCAGATGGGACATCTGCCTCGTCTCTCCAGCTGTTGATGAAATGTCAAGCAAGAGTCCCTCCCAGTAAGGAAGTCCGTATCCAGAGGTATTCTAGGAGCTAAACGAGGTGCTTGTTTGGTCTCATACAATCCTCTAGACCAATGATGGCTCAGGTTTGGTGTTTTCTTGTGGAGAACTTCGTTGTGCATTCTTTTCTCTTTTCAGTCAAAACCATGTTGCTTTTCAGGGCCCTATTTTCCCCACAGTGTGACAACATATTGTTACTTTTTCTGACGTTTGTTTCTTTTCATATTTTTCAGGAGCACAGAGGAAAAGGATGTACCAATGGAATGTTCCGCGGTCATCGTTACTTTGTGACGGACGTGGATTGTGGGATATTTGTGACTATAGCGCGGATACGAAAGTGTCCTGACGACAACAGACACGACATCAGACAACCACAACAACAACAGCGGCTGGAACGCGATCCGGAACCAACATATCAAGCTTCGCCGCAATATCAGGCATCGTCACAACAACAACATCAACAAACAATACGTCAGAACGCCACTAGTCCCCCATTGCCAAATTTACCTTCTGGTGCTAGTGCGGGATTACCAAAGGATAAAGCGGGGAAGAACTATGACTTAAAAATGAGTGAAAGGGTGGTTTGGCTCGGGGACAATGGGCCGGAGTTCGGTTGTGTTCGATGGATAGGCACCTTACCAGATAAACCTGAGGAAGTCCTAGTAGGAGTAGAATTTGTAAGTAGAAGTTCATCTCAAAAGATGGGCCTGTGTTTTTGTATCAACAGTAGGTTGATTTGTGTGGAATTGAATGCTGAGGCTAGCATGACTTCGGATGCTGGTAATTCTTGGGGACCAAAACATTTTCAGTGTAGATTTTTGTGGCAATGCTTTGTGATAAATTTTTCAGGGGTGAAAGTCGTGGAAATTTGACTTTTGATCGCAGGTTACTTTGGCCATTCAACAGTCAGTGTCTGAAATATTCCTTCGTTTTAGGACAATGCCGTAGGCTCTGGTACTGGCAGATACAAAGAACACCAACTCTTTCGGACCAAACCCAACCACGCCTCCCTCATTCCGATCCTCGGCCTCATGAAAGAGGATGAGTACATCAATCCTACGCCCGTCAAAATGCCAATAGGTAAGTCTCGGAGCAGCCGATAAAAGTCTCATTGGATTGGTCGAAAAACCATTGATTGCTCTTTTGTTGACCAATCAGCACATTGGAAATGATCATTAAGTGATTTGGCTGGCAGGCCCTACTGTGTATGTCAGTATTTACTCCTAGCAGTGAGATCGGGGACCAGTCTATGTCTAACACTCGGAAAGTATGAACTATAGGCCTATTAGCTGGAATTAATGGCTAGTAAAAATCGCTGGGTCTACGGTATTGGAATGTGTAGAATCCTGTGCTCTGATCGGGGTTAACTTGGAGTCTGCATTATTCTAGTGTCGATTTCAACCACTGCTAGTTTCTCACTGTAGCTTTCTGGATGTTGTTCCATGCTACAGGTGCTGCGGGGTTTGTATCACACCTGTATCGACTGCAAGCTACCTTAGCGGGGCAAAACAATTTAAAAAGTCAAATCTTTGGAAATTTAGTTAAGGCTGCACCATATTACCTCTTTGAATCGTGGGCATTTTGAAAGAGTTACCCAGGCAAAAGGGAGTACTACTATGCATCATAAAGAGGTGGTGCCCACTATGAAAATACTCAAAAAAAGATAAAAAACATATGTTTATGTAGAATAAGGGCCCCTAAATCTGCCTCTGGAGTAGGGACATGTTATGGTTCAATAGAGTGTGTGGGGTTGGAGCCTCATAAGACACCTTACTTCCACGAAGGAATTGATAGTGTGAGAGATTTCAAAGAAATGATACCACCGTGGGAGCTAAAGTGACGAGTTCGGACTTTGTCACGGTTCCCTACGGCATTTCTCTCTTCCTGCATTGTATTAGATAATGTCAACAACAGCCATGTTTTAAATCNCTGTGTATGTCAGTATTTACTCCTAGCAGTGAGATCGGGGACCAGTCTATGTCTAACACTCGGAAAGTATGAACTATAGGCCTATTAGCTGGAATTAATGGCCAGTAAAAATCGCTGGGTCTACGGTATCGGAATGTGTAGAATCCTGTGCTCTGATCGGGGTTAACTTGGAGTCGGCATTATTCTAGTGTCGATTTCAACCACTGCTAGTTTCTCACTGTAGCTCTCTGGATGTTGTTCCATGCTACAGGTGCTGCGGGGTTTGTATCACACCTGTATCGACTGCAAGCTACCTTAGCCGGGTGAAACAATTTAAAAAGTCAAATCTTTGAAAATTTAGCAAAGGCTGCACCATATTACCTCTTTGAATCGTGGGCATTTTGAAAGAGTTACCCAGGCGAAAGGGAGTACTACTATCCATCATAAAGAGGTGGTGCTCACTCTGAAAACACTCAAAAAAAGATAAAAAACATATGTTTATGTAGCAAAAGGGCCCCTAAATCTGCCTATGGAGTAGGGACATGTTATGGTTCAATAGAGTGTGGGGTTTGAGCCTCACACCTCACTTCCATGAAGAAATTGACAATGTGAGTGATTTCAAAGAAATGATACCACCGTGGGAGCTAAAGTGACGGGTTCGGACTTTGTCATGGTTCCCTACGGCATTTCTCTCTTCCTGCATTGTATAAGAAAATGTCAACAACAGCCATCTTCATTATTTTTCAATATACGTGATTAAAAGATTGATTCATGAATCACGGGGCAAATTCTGTGAATCTTGGGAGAATGAATTCTGGGAACACAGATAGTCCGAGCTTCGATGACCAGATTCACAAGAATCTGTCACGTTGACAAAGGATAAAGCTTCTATATGGTGCCTTCCACTGCAAAACAGGGGGCGGGGGGGCGGGAGTGTTACCCCAGTCTCTCCAGAAACCTTTCTAGGGAACTCGAGGAGCCGCTCATTCAGTGCATCAGTTGATTCTTTCAGACCAGTTGAGAATAAAAGTGGTGACATTCGACCGGGAATCGAACCCCTGGCCTCTCGATTATGAGTCCTCGGCTCAACTGCTATGTTGTGGTTGTTCCAGTGGAATTCCAACTCTTTGTAATCCTAGCTTTGGTCAGTTCTAATGAAGTGCATTCTACCGCTAAAGTCTGTTTAGGCCTACTACATCTCGACACCACATGACAACCGAAAGATCCTCCCATTGAGGCCTAGATGGAGGAAGAGACACTGCGGTCTTTGAATACGTGTGATCTTCAATACCGTATTTCTTAGAAGTACAGATTAGTCTTGCTGAACTTTAACAAATTGGCGTACCGGTATATCTCGACTTATTCATAATTGTTGTCAAAGAATCGCACATTGGACGACTTCGTCTGGTTCTTCAGAATGTCAGCGAACTCTCGGGCCGCAAGAATAGACCAGCAGCCCGGGGCCTTGAGGGGAGACAAACTAGGTAGGCCTAGCAATATTTGAATGTGGGAGTATGTAGGGCCCCTCGGATGTGCAGATAAGGATGAGGAGTTATGTGTGTAGAGAACCAGGAGGCAGATTCGTTAGGAGTAGGCGTGTTATTAGGAGTGAGGTGACTGTGCCACTCTAAATAATGGTATAATTGCGGAGGAGGCAACAATGGCAATCAACAAGAAGCATAGACTGTCCTCTGTAGTAATTTGGGATGCAGGTGGGAGCGCATACAATGGATTGTTCTTCTCTGAATCATCATTGTTGGCAAAGATACGCCGAAATGACAAAAAATACCATCAGAAATAATGGAGATAATACAGCAGTTACTATGGTAACGTAAAGCTTTAGGATTCTTTGACGCTGAGGTAAATGATGAGTGGAAAGTATTCTCGGGTTTGATGGTCGTGTCTCGAATTAGCCATCGGAATGTTTCATATTTAACCCATTAGACGCTCAAAATATCAAAGCAAACGTCAGTCGAAACCTCAGCATTTCAGCTGTTTTCACAGAAATGACATCACCAGAAATGACAGACACTTTTTACAGCAGCATTGGAAATATTTGCATTCAAGAAGTATGATCACGGGTACCTGGGAACGGGGTTTGGCTTGTGGTTTTGTCTAAAAGTGAGATCTCCAGACGGTGTTGTCGTTGTAACTGCGTCTCGTACGATCAAAATTATTAACATTACTGGTGTTGTTTTCAGACTTTTATAACGACCGGCCACCTCAGCATCGTCGCGGCCCAACAATGGGCATGAGCAATACACAACGGATGATGCTAAAGAGCGCCGGCCGATCACAGTCGCAACAGTCTCAGGGTTCCCAAGATAGCGACGATGTGGTGGCGCCACCTTATTCTGTAGTTAAGAAACCGAATCGACCAGGTACAAGCATGTCGTCGTGGTGTGTGAAGGCAGACCATGCATGTACTTTATTCTGCGAGCAATCTAGTAGAGAAACTGGAAGAGGCTTGTGTTATGAACCGAAAGTGAGCATTCCTACAATGAAGACTTGAAGGCGTTGTCTGCCTGAGAATTTGGTTGAGTAAATAGTTCCCCATCATTGGTTCATCAACGTACCACAGACAGTGTGACACCTATCTGTGCCACCACACGGCACCATTGAAGACGCCTCATCTCATTCTTGCTGTCGTTCATGTTGTCAGGACGAATCTGAAAAGTCTGCTCCACGTGAGAGCTTTCTCATATGAGTTGGCTCTCAATGGGCAATTCTCCGTTCTCGGTTTCCGTATGACTTACAGTGAGACCAATGACACAAACGACTACCCATAGTTTTCTATGGTTGAATTGCCCATAGAGAGCCATCTTGTGAGAGTAAACAGCATAGAGTGTAGAGAGGCACCTTCAACTTGATATACCGTACAGCCTGTCAGGGTATAATGAACGTTTGACCTACTAGATTGCTCAACCCCCTCTTCCCAATTCCTTTGCAGTTTTGACCTCCGCTTGAAAGTTTGAAGTTCTCCTTGCGTTTATGACTTGCTTCCTTCTCCTCGTTTCTACTTTCTCCCTTTTCTTGCTGATGTCTGCAGATGCAATCATTTCCACCACTCAAGAAGGCCGTAAACTTTTCTCTTTTGGAAAGGGCCACCTGAAGAAGGGGCAGATCAGGGTTTTCCTTTGGGAATGAAAGTATGGGAGGTATTATCTTGCGTATTGTGACACCCTGCCAGCATTCTTAAAAGCAGATAAAAAACATGAACAGCGGTCAGCTGTGTTACCTCTTGATATAAAATGTTGACGGCAGCGGTCAGTTACATCAGAATTACAGTTGTAAAGTCACAGAGACCTGGCTTTGCCACTGGGATCTAGCCCCTACAACACTATCATATCAAAGCATCAGTGACAGGACTTCGATTCAAAGATATCAACAGCCTGCTGTGTGGCCAGCAATGCCGACCATCACCAACAGGGGAAGCTGGACCGCGGCTGTTAGAACTCTGTGACGTTACAACTGCTATTTTGGTGGATGTTAAAACTTCTTAGCTAATGAAAATTGTGAAGAGCAGTGAGTTAGATTACATTCTGAAATCACCGCATGATTGCATCTGATCTTTCCACCCTTTCCTTTATCAACTTCCTTCCTTTTATTCTTCATCTTCTAAATCCTGTTTGTTTGTTTACTTCTCTCTAGGTTTGCAGACGTTAGAACGGTCCATCGAAAGACGGATCAAGTTGCATGTGTTTACATTTGTAACTGTTGAAATAAACTGTTTCTGAAATGTGATGTCTATTTTGCATGAAGTTGACTTTTTCAGCGATCTCTATTTTCATTGTGTTTTTCCATGTTATGGTTTCGAATGAGCACTAAGTGAGCAAAATGATTTAATGATCTGATAGCCTGAAGCCTCCGTCAAAACATCGTAGGCTAATGTACCTTTAAGTTGCAAATTATAACTAACGTCACTTAAAGTACACTTATCATAAGCCCGCTGACCTTTCGGCACATTATCGCAGGAAATATGCAGAAATCTCATTCACCGAGTCGAGCTTTCAACTCTGAAGTGAATGAAACACAATCGTTATGTATTAAATGTACCGTACATGACGCACTTGGCTACAAAATCCACATACGGTATTCATTCTTGAGACCCNTTAACAAACAAATGATTTATAGAACTGTCTGTCTTTTCATTTTTTTGTCTTCTGTGTAAATGTCAGGTGCATCACGAGAGTTGATTGTGGGAGCGTGATAGGGCGGGCGTACGGGGGCGGGCATTTGGTGATCCTTGGGGCTATTAGAGTATTACATTAGATCTCTGGCTTTCTCAAATTGCCGTAGAAATCACTTCGATTCATTTATTCACGACTAATATTTATGTTGTGTTGAAAAAAGTATGATTCCACCTGTTATTTTGTGAACAGAATATTATGATTGCCATTTTTGGAAAAAATCGGTATTTATTATAATTTTGGCATCAGCTGAAGTCTGAGTTTATCGCCTCTTTCTTCTCTTGCATAGCGCTGTGGCGATTTTGGTCGCAAGGTTCGCAGGACAGTTTCGAGGTCAGCGATCACACGTCGTACGCCACACTCATTAAGAAATCGCCACGAAAGTCGCCATTGAAGAAAGGTAGCCTTCGTTTGGTGTGACGTCTGCCCGTGATGGTGGCGTGGTTTAAGTTATGTAGGTTCTGCATTGGTTCGATTGTATTCGACTTCGTATTATCAGATCAGTGTTGTTGCCTCATTTTGATTGACTTTTACCAGTATTCAATACTGTTGTCTGTCTATACAGGTATTTTTTTGTGTTTTCTGGGGTTTTGGAACTTTTTCTTTCTGTGTTATCTGTAAGTGAGGGTGAAGTTAGGTGTGTTCCTTTTCATTGGTGCATACTGCTGATCAGGGCCTATTTTTTCTCAGATCCATTATCACTTCTAATTTACGTCACTCTACACTGAGGGCAGCACTTGCCAGGTATAAATCATCATGTGACTCAGCAGTATTTCATGAGATCTGACGTCACATTGTTTTCCTTTATCGTAGATGACGTCACACTGCACTGAGATGGTGACATGTATTAAAACTTGTGACATCATGGGTTTACACAAAGATCAAGCAATTCCACTTGCCATCAGTGGCAAATGTCATCCGATGATAAGACGTTGAGGTTGAGCTTCAGTCAACTTAGATTTGGCCGACACAGGACCAGATAGGGTGAACCAACTCCATCGACGGATGCATCATGAAAATTTGCATGGATACCCAGCAGCTGCTGCCCTCTGGTGGAGTAATCGAGTGTATCGCATCAGAATATTGTCTCAAAACTCCTCACGATAAAAAGTTTAAAAGTTTGGCCTCAGAGTGCCATTCAGTCACCAGACTTCGCTCGCTGCACACAAGGCAACGGCCTGCAATGAAGGGCGTGAAAAGAAAAGAAAATCAATTGTTCAAGACAGGGCTAGAGTTGCGGCACCCCGTGCAGATGAGAGCTGACAGACAGAGATTTTATTTGCCGCATGATTAGCCTGTGGTAACTGAGAATTATCGGAAATAATTCATCGCTGGGATGAGTACTTTATCTGACAGATATTGTGTCAAATATATATGCCCAATTTTTGTCAAAAATTTTTGTACGGCGTCGGATTTAGTACTTGTAGTTGCCAGTTAATGACACGGTAGCTCAATATCGGGGAAGAGGAGGAATAATATTCAACCCACCCCTATCTTCACAGATTTCCTGACTCAAAAAGTTTCAATACCCGACCAAAGGTGGCGCATAGGTCTTGTTGCATGTCTCAACGGTTCTGCTGTTGTTCCCCCAACCTCTCTTAATTTTCACTCCTTCATATAGATGGCGCATGTAAGTTTTAGGAAATTCAGTTCCAATCGTATTTGCTTCTTTTGCGGCCTTCTGTAGTCTCCAATAGATGGCAGTAGCGTGATAGGTTTTTCGGCGCATGTTTTTCTTATCGGATTTTGCATTGTTCTCTGTACCGTGTGAACCGGTATCAACCCACGACCCATGACCCCTTCTCGCTGTTGTCATTCCTCAGTCCTTTGGTTTTGACCCTTTGGAGCCACAGGGTACCTATAGGAGCTAGTTTGAGGTGTCTGTCATGAGATTTTCTCCTCAAAACTTGTCACGTTGTATGCTGCTTGATTGGTCCTAGTTTCTGTTTTATTCCGGGTTCAGTTCATCTGAGTTCTCGCTGTAGAGCTAGCACATTAATTGACCTAGCCCTCGCTCCTCCACACTCCACACTCCCCCCCCCCCAAGAAAAGCCTCACAAGTTAAAGTTTTTGGTATTTTCACCATGCAACTCCCAAAATTCTGCCATCGAATTACAGGTTTCAAAGGGTTGATAAAACTTTGAGTTGAGCAGGTGCATGTTGGTGTGTATTCCTATCATTTCTGCATGCTTGGTTCTTTTGATGAGCGGCTCCCTTTGCTATGCCCTTGTCTTGAGTTACGAGGCCACACATTTTGTCAACAACAGATCATTTGCTCTGCGATAGTTTTGAGTTCTCGGTGCGCGAGTGACAGATTGTTTGCAAATTTGAAATGGGGAGTTCTGACTGCGAAATGTTACATCAGGCTTTAGGCTTCCAGTAATGTGCACGTGTCACAGTCTGGTTATGCAAATTTATTCAAATTTTTCTCCTAATATATTAATGCATGCAAATGAATTCATCTTATTAATATTCATGAATGTCAAGGTTTTGTTATTTCAGTCTCGGAACAGTCTCTAACTCTGTCTGTTTTAGCACCCCCTTCTCCTTTTTTTCTTGAATCTAGAAATCCAACAAACTATGATAGCTCAAAAGATAAGGGCAAAGAAAAACTTTGGTAAGATTTGTGGGAAAATGTTGGTCCTAGTCCAAGATTTGTATGAAAGTTCTCGATTATGTTGGGCATAACATTTTATAGGTTCTTTTAGGAGTTTTCTTGAATTAGGCCACACTTTTTATATTTATTGGATTACGGATTTTTCAGGCCCAAACCTATGTAGGAGGGGAGGGAATAAAAATAAAAATAAAATACAAAAATCTTTGACTTTTAAATTTTTTCCCTAGTGTTACATGCTATGCGTCACAGAAATTCAAGGGGGAGGGAATAAAAAAATTGAAATGTGGTAAAAAAGAAATAAAACCTTTTATTGATGCAGTAAACAAGAGATATATAGGGGCCTATATCCTGAAAATACAGGGCGTCAGCATTTAAATATCTTTTATGTTGCACCTAGTGGTCGGCGGGAAAAAAACAAGAACACAAAATAGACCATCGGGAATTTTATTTTTTTTCAACATTTTCAAAAAACCTGGGGGGCGGATCCGTAATCCAATAAATAAAAAAAGTGTGGCCTTACTGTATTGCTTACATCACCATGACCATTTTATTTCCATTTTACCTTGGTTTGTTAATACATTTAGTGCCAGATTTTGTAGATGTAGTGCCGAAGTTGATGGATCTAGTGCTGGTGCCAGATTTGATAGACTTACATCAATGCCAAATTAGTGCCATGTATATCACATTTAGCACCAAATCTAATGGATTCAGAATCTATTATATTTTGTCTCAAAATGTAATAGATTCAGTGCCAAATCTTGTAGATTTAGTGAAATTTAATAGATTTTAAGTACAGCAAAAGGTTTTCAGTTACAGCCAATAGGTGGCGTGCACTGGATAGCGGATGATCAAATTCTACTGATGTCTCCACTTATTTTTGGTGCATGTCATCTGGGAGAGAGTTTGAAATTGCCCACCTAGTCCCTTCCCGTCCTGATTCTAGTTAGTCCTGTCCTCTCTGAATCATCCGTGTCACGAACGTCAACCTTGGTTGATGTCACAACCATCACCTTGGTTGATGTCACAAACATCAACCTTCGTTGATGTCACAACCATCAACCTTGGTTGATGTCACAACCATCAACCTTGGTTGATGTCACAAACATCAACCTTCGTTGATGTCACAACCATCAACCTTGGTTGATGTCACAACCATCAACCTTGGTTGATGTCACAAACATCAACCTTGGTTGACATGTCACATCACAACCATCAAGCTTGGTTGATGTCACAAACATCAACCTTGGTTGATGTCACAAACATCAATCTTGGTTGATGTCACAACCATCAACCTTGGTTGATGTCACAAACATCAACCTTCGTTGATGTCACAAACATCAACCTTGTCTGGACGTTTTCAGTCCGGACTCCAAAAAAATGTTAAAGGGGAAGTCCTCTGCTTATTTTGCTGTTTGGTTCGCTGCTTGAATTTTGAAAAGTGAACAATTTTCTTGCATTTGTTTTCGACATTCACCAATTTTTGCACTGTTTTCTTTTTCTTTGCTGCACGCTGATTTTCGTTTTATTTTTCATGCTTCTAGCCCTGTCGCGCTACTGGTCACAGGGCTCCCAGGAAGCGGAAGAATTTTTCAACCAATCGAGCACGCCACAATCTGCACCCGTCTCTCGGAAAAGTTCCAAAAAAATACCGAGCGTTCGGAAAGGTAGCCACCCCATCTCACAGCCTAATAAAGGTTACAGCAAGAATCCAAAGCATTCAGGTTTTGTGTGCGTTGTCGGGGAATTGTCATTTCTGGGTTTTTCATTCCTCGGACTCACCACGCCATCTTTTCTCGAAAAAGTGCACGACAATTTTGACTGATGTGATGCATTACACCCACTATGTTCTCCAATGGTAGAAGGCACTGGTAATCAGAGGGGTGATTGTCGAATGAAGTAATAGCTATACTGTGTACTACCAAGTACACTGAAGTCTAAGTACGGCTGTTACTTTAGTCAACCAAAACTCCCACTGATCTTGTACCACCTCATTTGTTTCTTATAGATCTGTCTCTAATCAAAACGTGTGCGGGGGCGGGGGTAATTCTTACTTTACGACCTCCCTAATTCTCAGCACCACAGATAAATTTCCCTTCAATGCATTACAAATCCTGAATGCTGACGTTACTCTATCATCACATAAACTTCGTCTCAACTTAAGTTGGTTAATAGGTACCTGTAATTTTAGTATGACTGTCATATATCAATATATGCAGATGTACTATCAACTTGGGCTGAGACAAAAAACTGGTTATAATTGTACACTGAAATGATGCACTTTTGTATATAAGTTCTAAATTTTCCTATGAAATGGGGCTTTTTCTTGTGTTCGCCTTTGTTGTCCCATAGTTACCGCTTTTAGAAAGGTGACCGACTTAGCGCAGCATGTATAGTCCACCCTTTGTGCTTCAGCTACAGGGTGTTCCAAAAATCATTTTTGAATTGAATTTGAATAAAACTGTTTTGGGTAGTTGGTGCTGCGAGGGTTAATGAAGTGAAATTCCTTGGTGTTGTAGGTATTGAATCAGAATGGTATACCTCCCATTTCCCTGTCATGGCGTTTACTCTTTCTTGGCGTTCACTTTATATTGGTGTCCTCCCGTTAAAGCCGTGTAGGTCTAACGCCAAGATATGTTGAACGCCAACTGCACAGCTGCCATTTTGGACAAACCCATCCCCGGGGCTGGACCGATTGAAACTCGATGTAGCCTTGGAACAGACACGACTTAACTGGGTGTGCCGTTAGTCATTTTTAGACCAATTGATCCGAGGCACATAATCATATGTGGTAGGCGGTACCGTCTGAGGTTTATGATTCGTTTTTTTACGCGAACACAGACACCGTAAACAGTTGCTACTTTCAAGTTTGAAAAAAACGTGAGAGTTTAGGTAAATATTTTCTGCAGCAACGAGGAAGTCATGCGTTGAACTTTTAGCGGAAAGTGTTATTTCCCTCTCCTCTAAACGGAACATCTCAAGGTCAGAGTACTTTAACAGTTTGACACTGTGGAGATTTAAACAGTTGTCGAAGGCTGTAAAAATGAAAGGGTTTTCACGATTGCCTGGAGATAGATGATGCTGCCCCCTGGTTATTTTGAGGGTTACTACCCTGACGGACACTCTGATAAGGGATGAATTCGGCAGCACAACAAACCTTATTCACAAAGATTCTGTACGACGTGCACCTTCGAAACTTGACTGGTGTCTTGTTCCATCTGTATGGCTAAAGCATGGTAAGAGGACAAAGAACCAGTCAACTTACGGATCCACAAGTCCTATAGCTTGTTGTCCCTGGTTTCTCTAGTTACCTTTACATGGCACCAGGCAGGATGCGTGGAACCAGTCATGAGGGATCAAAAGGCCTGTTAAAATTACCCACCATGCATCAGTTACCCATGAGGCTTTATTCAATTCAATTCAAAGATTTTGGAGCATCTTGTAAATGTCCTTGAATGTGAATTTGAACCCGTCTAGATCCTTTAAAAAATGTCAGTTTTCTGATATTTATTTCATATGAGTTATCCTCTATTGAAGAAAACAAACATTTTGTCTGGATTTTTTTGTTGGAATCACCGTGCGATCTTACCTTTCTAGTCACTTGGCTTCAATGTTTATCTATAGGCTCGAGTCAACAAAATATTCCACTTACGGGTAAGGGAGTCGTGATCGTGTCTGCCCCGCGTTGCATCGCCAGAGTTCCCACAATGCTGTAGTTCGTCTTTGTAACAGTTTGTTTTTGTCGAAGATCACGCAGACATTTTACAACAACAGAACACTTGTCAATTTNACACGATGTAGCCTTGGAACAGACACGACTTAACTGGGTGTGCCGTTAGTCATTTTTAGACCAATTGATCCAAGGCACATAATCATATGTGGTAGGCGGTACCGTCTGAGGTTTATGATTCGTTTTTTTACGCGAACACAGACACCGTAAACAGTTGCTACTTTCAAGTTTGAAAAAAAACGTGAGAGTTTAGGTAAATATTTTCTGCAGCAACGAGGAAGTCATGCGTTGAACTTTTAGCGGAAAGTGTTATTTCCCTGTCCTCTAAACGGAACATCTCAAGGTCAGAGTACTTTAACAGTTTGACACTGTGGAGATTTAAACAGTTGTCGAAGGCTGTGAAAATGAAAGGGTTTTCACGATTGCCTGGGGATAGATGATGCTGCCCCCTGGTTATTTTGAGGGTTACTACCCAGATGGACACTCTGATAAGGGATGAATTTGGCAGCACAACAAACCTTATTCACAAAGATTCTGTAGGACGTGCACCTTCGAAACTTGACTGGTGTCTTGTTCCATCTGTATGGCTAAAGCATGGTAAGAGGACAAAGAACCAGTCAACTTACGGATCCACAAGTCCTATAGCTTGTTGTCCCTGGTTTCTCTAGTTACCTTTACATGGCACCAGGCAGGATGCGTGGAACCAGTCATGAGGGATCAAAAGGCCTGTTAAAATTACCCACCATGCATCAGTTACCCATGAGGCTTTATTCAATTCAATTCAAAGATTTTGGAGCATCTTGTAAATGTCCTTGAATGTGAATTTGAACCCGTCTAGATCCTTTAAAAAATGTCAGTTTTCTGATATTTATTTCATATGAGTTATCCTCTATTGAAGAAAACAAACATTTTGTCTGGATTTTTTTGTTGGAATCACCGTGCGATCTTACCTTTCTAGTCACTTGGCTTCAATGTTTATCTATAGGCTCGAGTCAACAAAATATTCCACTTACGGGTAAGGGAGTCGTGATCGTGTCTGCCCCGCGTTGCATCGCCAGAGTTCCCACAATGCTGTAGTTCGTCTTTGTAACAGTTTGTTTTTGTCGAAGATCACGCAGACATTTTACAACAACAGAACACTTGTCAATTTCAGTTGATTTCACGACCCATTTCTTTCTTTCTCTGAAATGTATCATATTAGGCCTACATTGCAACAGGGATGGAGATTTTAATGATTTAAAAGTGTTCAATTTTTTCTTGCGATTTCCTCTAATGTGGCCTATGTTCACTTCAGCCGTTTCCTGCACTTTTGAGTGCCTTCGACAGGCCTTTGTCCAGGGTCGCAAAGTATCAAATGTAAATCACTCACAGAAAGTGCAGGAAATAGCTATTATTTTGCTAATATGCAGAACTAGGCCCCGAGATCCCAAACCTGTCTTTCCAACTTTTCTAAAATTTCAACCGAGATCATTTTGTGAAGTAATATCTTGCTTACTTTACACGCCAAGCAATCTGGAGGCACATGTCGTTGGGTCACCAGCCTGTCCGTCAGCACTCCAATGGGTTGGAAAAGGGCCCGCCGAGGTCGGCGCCTATACTCAGGAAACCGAGCAAAAGAAAGCGAAGTACGCTTTTAAATTGTTGATTGTACTTTTACTTTTCTCAGATATCTAGTATCGTATGAATTTAAGAAAAGTCGCGTGAAAAGTATCTTAACTGGATAACTTTGTCCGAAAAGTACATGCCATGGGCATTGCTTATGTGAGATAGAAAAGAAAATTTGCCCCATGGATTTTCGGTGAAATGACTCTTCTGTCATCACAAGTTCTTAGTCAGATTTCAATGAGATTTTTCAGCAATTTTTTTTACCCAATGAAGAAACGCCAAGAAGGTTTTTTTCCCAGAAGTTCACAACTTTATAAGTACTTGCACATTTATATGTAGTAGCTCAGAACTTTACAAGAATTGAAAACTACACACATATTTTTGACACTTGTCAATTATCTGTCCATTGTAATTGACCCCTGTTTAGTGCCGTCTCTGTCCATGCTAACTTGGACATATATTCATGTAGATAATGTATAAGGATGTGTACATGACCCTTCTCTGCATGAGAAAGTTCTCTAGTTTAACTCTTTCTATGCCAGTGGCATGAAAATATGAGGTATTTTATAAAATAGTTCTCAAATTTCAAGATAGACTTTGCAGATTGCAACATAAACCAGTGCATTGAACAATATGGAGTGATATTTTCAACAGCTGTCCAAAATTTGGTGAAAAAAAACTGCCAAATGCTGTGAAACTGGCCTTGGCAATGAAGGAGTTAAAACAGGGCTGCTGCCAGCCTGTCTCCATCTTCTCTTTCTGTTTATATGTGATGGTGTGGTTGTAGCGGCTGACTATACATGTACCTCTGCATCAGCATCCCGCGCATGTCGTTCATCAGTTTTATCAGTTTTCTATATTCTTCCTTGATTATGTAATCATAGCATCTGACAAGCAAAAACAAGTTGTACACTCTGTGAATCTTGCGCATCTTGCTCTTTCTGCCTGTCTGTACATTTCACTGCGGGTTTCTGTTACAAAATGGGAGTGTCAATTTCAAATGAGCTATCCAAACTACAATAATTCAAGTGGAGATGGGGATTTGGCCTAGTGGTTAAGGCGTGCTGCCCCTTAGTGCTGGCGATTGATGCCTAATGCGAGGGTCTGTGGGTTCGAATCTGGCAGGAAGCGATGTCTTTCACCTTACGAGACCCGTTTCTATTTCATGAACAATAACTTAAATGAGATGAAAATAGTTGTATTTTTGTACATTTTTGCAGAACAGTTTAGTCCCTTATGGATTTTGGCCCTAGAAATTTCCAGCGATTGGCCAACAGCACGCTGCGAATTAATACCTTCTTTCTTTATCAGTTTCAGGGGGAAAAATTCACCATTTGCATTTCTATAAGCTTTCTTGAAGTCAGGGTGAATGTGACAAGAGCTAGATTATAAAATGATATATTATATGACTGACCAACTTTTCCTGTATGATTCTATAGCCCTCTCCCGGACATTTTCAACGGGGTCTCCGAGCCCACAAAACGGCAAGCGCCGCATACAAATTCGTAGGTTTTCCCTCTTATCGAAACCAGGTAGATGATTTCACCTTTTCCTAACACCTGTTTGGTCAGTGAAGTAGGACACAGCACAACGTGAAATGGCAAGAGCAAGCTGGATTTGGACATTGACATCCCCTCCCCCTCCGAATTCTATCGCTTCCTGTATCATCACCCCTTGACACTTTCACTAGATCTTTTGCCACGTCCAAGCTTGCTCTTGTCAATTACTGTCTAATGTTTTGGTGTTCATATTTGAAAATGTCATATCACCATTTTTCGGGTCCCGACATGTAGACTCCTGCACCACCTCACCAACTTGGCAGTTGAGATGGACCGGTGGCGTGCTGGTAGGCCGCAGCAGCCTGTACCCCACCCGGCAGAAATTATGCCTTCTGTTACGAACTTTACCTTTACGGAGTGTAGGCCTACATCCGAACATAGGCTGCTCTGTTATAGGTGTGCCTCAAAATGGATTGTACCAAATTAGCAGATGATAGTCTTTTATTAGTGCGAGCATCATCAAGTAATTTGATGTCATGTAGGAGGAAACCAGAGCCCCGATGAAAACTTGGGGGTTTGAACCCACAACTTCATCTCTGTGGACATGACACTAGGCCTCATGACCTTGACCTCATTTTTTTGCAAAACGAATTATTTTTCTGAATTTTTCCGTCGCAGATCCTGCTCCCATTTTGATCTTTGCTTGTAACCGTCGTCTTCTACAAACTCTACCCATGTCGATTACGCCGTGTCGCAAACTCCGAGTTCTTCGTCGTCTCCACTTCACTTCGTCTTGTATTCATATACTGCTCTGAGTCTTTGTCGCTTTCAGTCTTGGCGTGTTTGAAGTTCTGTCAATGTTGTTTGTTAATAAGGACTTGCTGTGTTGTAGTGAATGTGGCTCAGTATACAACACAGTCTCCTTTTAGTCTTTTGTTGAGAGCACGAGCTGTATTACAGTCTCCTTTAAGTCATGTGATCCAATATGTTGCCGCTTTCATCAGGATTACAATATCGCTGATGATGCATCCGACATTGTGGGGGAAAATATCCATATGAATTGTGACGATCGTCACTGAATCAGTAAATGATATCCTGGGCGTAGTAAAAGGGCACACGGACAGTGGGTACAGTTTATATACCTTAATGTACCCGGGTATATCGAAGTATCAAGGTATACCCACACCCGAGTATCAGAATATACTAAAGTACCTGGGGTATAGCTAAGTGTACTCAGGGTATAGGTGAGTGTACCCAGGTTAGCTGAGTGTACACAGGGTACAGCTAAGTGTTCCAAGAGTACCCAGGGGATAGTTAAGTGTAATCGGGGTATACGCAAGTGTACCCAGCATAAGAGTACCTGAGATGGTATTTACCAGTTTTGCTCTATGGCTAAAGATGGGGTGATGACAAAATTACTCTTGATTTTGTGGAATAAATTTGTTACTTTATTGGTTTCTTCAATGAGATGTTAGAATGTTCTTGGAAACTCTCAGTCTGAGTTATATTCAACTAATAAAACATACATACATTCATAGGAATATCTGCTCAAAATGAATGATACTTCTGTTAATTAATGTCTATTTAATTATCTGCGGAACACTTAATTAGAAGTATGTGCTAAGTGGTGTAGAATCTGATGAAACCAATTTGGAAGTGTTGCCGACGGATCAGATGAGTTTGGTAAGCAGCCGTCGTTCTGGTTGCTGCCCAGGAAACGTAAAGTCCCACTCGAGCATATGAACTTTCTCGTCCAGCAGGGAGAGTGACATACCAGGCAGATTCCACGGTTCATATTTTGGCAATAACTGATCCATTTGGTATCACTTGGAGAGAGAAAATATATTTTATTTTTATTTTCATTCCAACTGTTGTCAAACAATTCACGTCTGCTTCTCACCTATCTTTGTTTTCCTTCATTGTCTTTCTACTTTCCCTGTCACGTTTCGTAGCGTTTAGAATTCCTCCGAGCAGGAGCGCGACACTTGGACACGCGCCCATCGGCGCTGAGCCGCTGCCACGTAAGTTCCAGGGCTGAATATGACACGTAGAAAAATATGACCAGAACTTCGTCTCAAACTCAAAAAATATCTGAACTTCATTTTCAAATTTCTGCAGCTTACAGTTTTGTTTCATGTGCAGCCTTGTGTTCAACTCAAGGGCTGTGCTGCTGACGTGAAGCATGGATTTAGTTTGCAAGAATGAAGGCGCTGGTCCACGTGAGAGTTTTCTCACGCAGGTCAGCTCTCAGTGGGCTGTTTACCATTGTTGGTGCCTTCCAGCTCGCGCAGAGACAAATGACACATGACTGTCGATGTTTCCTACGGCTGGTTGCCCATGGAGAGCCAACTTGTGTGAGAAGTCTCACATAAATGGAGCAATGCCTTTGGTCCATGGAATCAGATGAGCTCACCAAAACATAGTGCTGGCAATTCCTGGCCCAAGGAAGGGATTTGGATGCAAGTGACTTTGAAAAACGAACCGTGATAACTTAGAGACCAGCATCGTGACTCTTTACTCGACTGAAGTTTTCTTGGGGGACATTCAGTTCTTTTCTGATTTATTTCATTTGTGCTTTTTTCCCTATTTTTAATTTCACGTCTCGAAAATGTAAAATTTCATCATTGCTTCGGTCTGTACCATACTTGATTTTTCTATGTTTTTTTGCCAAATTCAGTCAGACTTATTCGACGTCTTTTTTTACGGCAGTACTCCCACGATTCTGGTCACAGAGTTCCCAAGACTGTGAGGACATCCCCCCACCCTCCACTTCCTCTGCACTCTACTCAAGACGACAGAATAACCTACAGCGACAAGGTACAGGTCATGTGACATGCTGTAGTCGTGTGGTGTTGTCGTTTTCACAGGTCATGTGGTGTGAATGTCACAAATCGTAGCCGTTGTCTGGTTAGGCTCCGTTGTTCTGTAGGTCGTTGTGGTTGTTGTTACGAGATCACGGAATCCTTTCGTTCAATCAATATTTTTGGCGATAACACAGAATTAGCAAAAAAATATTCCACTAATGAGGTGTGCATTATGAATAATATATCAGAGTTTGTGCCACTGGCTATTTTTAGCCAAAGTATAAGAAAATAAAGGAATTTATCGTGAATAGGTGGCAGCACTGCATTATGAAATTGACAAGGGACTATGGAGACCTGAATAATTCTTAGTAGATCTCTACGCAGTGACACCTATCCACAGTGGTCGAAATTTCCCTATTGGCTGAAGATCTTTATCTGAAAATTGTAAAGAAAAGTAGAAAATTAGAAACTAGAGCATGCTATTGTATACCTCCTGCGGTCGTTTTGTTTACCTCTGGATGATTGCTCAAATTTCCATGGCCATGTGACGGCATATCTATGAATAGCTCAGGGGAATTCCTCAAATAAGATTCCCCGATTCTCTCATCTGCTCAGTCCTGTATGAGGTTGGTCTTTCATTTTCATTTTGGCTGCTTTATAAATTTCCTGATCTAGTGATTCTCTGGACATCAGTAAAATTCTGGTGGCCTACATTTATAGGGTCAATAACTGTTTATAAACATTACCCATTTTCAGTGGACCTATGATTAAGGCTGGTAATCACATGACTGTGAGGCGATATTCTCAGTCATTCTAGGCCTTTGCGATGACTGTCGTATTAATTATGTGTTGTTAAAAATGACTATGCGGTGACAAGGATGTAAGAATTTTCTACAATTGACTGACTCATCATTCTGTGTCGGGCTTTTTCGTCACATGTAGACATTTCTAAACATTGTTGGCTCCCATTAACAAAGTGAGACTACAAGTTGGCAGTATTGCTGTGGATATTTGTGACTGGGACTGCTACTAACTTCAAGTGAGACTAAAAAGTCAGCCGTTTTGCTGTGGACGATTCTAACTGCTGCTGACTTTAAAAAGTCAGCAGTTTTGCTCTGGACATTTTCTACTACTACTGACTTTGAGACTAAAGACAGTGGACATTAGGGACAATGATAGACAAAATGTTTTGGGATATTTTCGACATCCCTTATGGATATTACGGTGAGATATATTGCTGTTGACCAGATTGAATAGAACGGCTAAATTCACCAAGGAACTTTCCAATCTAGTTTCCTCTTTTTCATATTTTGACGAAATTCTCCCCAGGATTTGGGCTCATCTCAAGCAGGGGTGTAGGTAGGAGGTTGGGGCGGGGGTAAGGGGCAAAAGTCCCCAGACGTCACCAAAAAAGATTTGGTACGTTTGTCAATTTCAGTGAAATGGTTACTGGCCTTGAAAGGTTGAACTTCCATTTCAGTTCTTTGCTGTTTGTACGTTGAGTTTGAATCTTTTTCAGACTTCATCATCCCCGTCCTGTCTTGTTTGTATTGAGAATTTCTAAATGATATGGTTTGTGTTTTTCAGGAGCCTCCAGTCAGGGTTTGACATCTGGTCCGGTTCCGAGCACAAGTTCAGCCGGAATGCCGAGCAGCGGCGTTGGAGGTTCAACCGGTGGGATATCTGACGGGAGTATGGACGGCCCGCAAGGGAGTGCAATCGCCATGAAACTGGCCAGCAAGGAGGCTGGGAGGTCGGAAGATGAGGTACTTCAGACACAAAAACAGACGTTAAGCCCACTCTCAAAACGGAAAGAACGTGAAAAAAAGGAGGGATTAAACGACATGAGCAAGCAGAATAGCATTTCACATAATTCATCCAATTTTTATGACATGAAGCAGAAAGGACCAATGTCGAAAGAAATCTCATTGAAAACTAGCGATAAACAGAAGAAGAGTATATCGTTTAGTGATAAAAGTGTGATTCCAGTCAAGGGGCGTGTCGCGTTGAGTAGTCCGCCCCCGGTGAGTGGCGGCCCGGGAAAGAGTATCATGATGAATCGGACGAAGGAGGAACGAATGAGGAATAATATTGAGTATGACATGATGAATAACGGTGAGTATTGGGAAAATTTGTATGGTTAATTACTTGTCCTTATGGTAGTGGCGCTCTCTAGACGGAGGGTTGGGGCCGTCGGAGTGGTGCAGTTGAAAAATTGCCACCTGTCACTACTCTGGGTCCAGGTTCGATCCGAGTCGCTCTCACTTGTCATTTGATAGGGAGGCCCTGCAATATGACAGGGTGAAACCTTTCCCTGATTCAGAAGGAAAATGCCATGTATAGCATTATTCCCTTTCAATTCCTCCCCCCCCCCCCCCCNCCCAACAGTCGTCAACTTCAGTTCCTCAATGGAGGCCCTTCAAGTGGCCTTATGCAGTGCTGCCATCTATGAATAGTTTACAGAACTGAACAACTTGTGTCAACTCGGGGTCTCGGATGTTGTAGGTTTGGCCCTGTTCCTCACTTGATAACAAAGGTGACATTCTTTCACACAGCACAGATTTTATGTGGGCACTCCAGTTTCCTCCTGCATGACATTAGTTCACCCAATATCATCAACAGCACCACTGGTGCACTCTGCTCTTAGTACAAAAATTTTTGTCGTCAAACCGTTGGCCTTACACTTGTGACTGAAGGAATCCATGCATGAAATTGTCACAGAATTGTCCACAGTTTTCCAGCCCAGCTATTAAGTTGTTGGTCTGTTGAAGTGAAGTGACTTGCCCAAGACACACAACAACTTAATCTTACTCGGCTTATAACTTACAGCTCCCAAAGTTGAAGAGGAAGTGATTATCACACAGCGAGCGACAAAGTTAGGAGATCGTGGGAATACGTCGTATGCGGATGAAATATTCAAAGATGATCAGGGTTAGCCATATTGAATTTAGGCATGGTGTTTGTAGCCAATAAAAACTGATGTTAAAATCTTGCTCATTTTCACAGCTGATTACACTGATATAACTACAGTTATCGCTCTGCTGAAGTTTTTTCCAAACAATTACAAGCGCTGTTCCACATGAGGGTCTCCAAAATCCAAAATTTCGTTTCCACGTTGCAGGATCTAGTATCGACAAAGTGGACGAGGTTGAAGAGATTCTCATTACTGAGGTTGCGACTTGCACGGGTGGCCACGGCAACCCAGAATACGCGAAGGAATTATTCAAGTCCGATCATGGTCAGCGAAATATTGCTGTATTAGCATGAACATGGACGTTATTAACAAATTTATATTTTCGTGTGCAGGTTCATGGAGAAAATGGCGCTTTAGCGTGTCTGCATGACCTCAGCAACGTTTATCAAACATTGTTCTGAGCGTTTTTCGCTAACAGTGCAGGCTCTTGTTGATAAGTTAATTCCTCCCCTGTGGCTGATTCCTCCCCTCGTGAAAACTTGGAATGTGTGTTGTTCTAACAAAATGCCTGACTATGGTTGTCGTCATGTTGCTGACCCTTATCGTGTGCGAGATTGTCAATCGATCGTAACGCATAGTGCATGAACAGCGTGCCTAGTGAACTTGGTGCGTTTTGATGTTCATTGGCTGATGACCGATGGTGCATGCAGTGACTGACAAATGTCAAAAT
>NMRB01001387.1:102891-124584 GCA_002633025.1 Notospermus geniculatus
CCCCCCCCCCCCCCCAGTATCTTCCGGTGTCAGTTGAGTTTCCTGTGAGCTCTTAACATCCGGCGCCGGCTCTGAGCGGACAGTGTCAAAACAGCTGATTTTCACGATTGGAGATGAACGATCCTGTGATGTCAAACTCGCGTGTTCGTCACTTTAATTGCCCTTTATCTACAAGGGCCTAATCAAATCACACTTCAGGGGCCTGTTTCATAAAGTGACTTTGAGCTACTGGTACCTATAACCAAATGGAAAAGGCATTAAAGTTAATGGTACCATTAGCTAAAAGTCACTTTATGAAACAGGCTTCAAGACCCCAGAGGCGCCGTATGCATAAAACATCTTTCTTAAGTGTAAAATTTCCCTTATCTTTTGTTTGGAACAATAGTTTAAGGGAACTTTTACACTTAAGATGTTTTATGCATACGGCCCCTGGATCCCAACCGTGTCATGGTTTGTGAACCAACAAAATTAGAGGCTTAGCTGAGGGGTCAAGATCAAGATCATTCAATTCATACTCTAACAAAGCAACTGTTGTCTTATTAGCCAAGGTCGTTGCATGTGTCACTTTGGCGCAGTAATAGAGTATTGTGCTTTGAAGTAGGAGGTCTTTGGTTCAAAATTGTGGTGAGTGCACTTCACCTGTTTGAACTGCAGGGCTAATATTAAAAACTGGAAACAGAACATTGCAGGAGAAATTTGAACAGCCACAGAAATTTGGCTAACCCTTCTGTACAGGTGCCCGGACTGGCTAAATTCAGATATGCTGCCACATTTGGACACCCCTAGTTAGGTAAAAGGTGTAAATTTCATCTAATCCTCTGGAACAGGTTACCGGTACCCAGTAGCCTATCTTGAGTAGTAACGCTGCCTGTAAGGGTCAGGGGTTAGGGTTAGGATTAGGAGTAGGCTTTAGGGGTCAGGGGTAGGAGGCCAGGTGTCAAGGGTTGTGGGATAGGGGCCAGGGGTTAGGATTCAGAGTGGACGACATTCACCCCTTCAGCCCTACTGAGGGGTGCATAGTGATTCTAGGCCTGAAAGTAGAAATTCCTGCTTGACCACAAATGTTTGTTGTCTGATTGTTGTCCTTTTCTCCCTCCCCGGTGAAACAAACTAACAAACTTGTTTGCTTCCTTCCATATTGTGTCGTATGCTGANAACAGGCTTCAAGACCCCAGGATCCCAACCGTGTCATTGTATGTGAACCAACAAAATTAGAGGCTTAGCTGAGGGGTCAATATCCAGATCATTCAATTCATACTCTAACAAAGCAACTGTGGTCTTATTAGCCAAGGTCATTGCATGTGTCACTTTGGCACAGTGGTAGAGCATTGTGCTTTGAAGTAGGAGGTCTTTGGTTCAAAATTGTGGTGAGTGCACTTCACCTGTTTGAACTGCAGGGCTAACATGAAAAACTAGAAACAGAACATTGCAGGAGAAATTTGGCTAACCCCTCTGTACAGGTGCCCAGACTGGCCAGATTCAGGTATCCAGTGGGAGGCAGGCAGCCTGCCACATTTGGACACCTCGAGTGAGGTAAAAGGTGTACATTTCGTCTAACCCTATGGAATCAGCGTACCCAGTATTTAGGGTAACGGCTGCCTGTAAGGGTCAGGGGTTAGGATTAGGAGTAAGCTTTAGGGGTCAGGGGTAGGAGGCCAGGTATCAAGGGTTGTGGGATAGGGGCCAGGGGTTAGGATTCATCGTGTGGATGACATTCACCCCTTCAGCCCTACTGAGGAGTACATAGTGATTCTAGGCCTGAAAGTGGAAATTCCTGCTTGACCACAAATGTTTGTTGTCTGATTGTTGTCCTTTTCAGTTCTCCCTCCCCGGTGAAATGTACTAACAAACGGCTGAAGTTTAGAATCCCCGATCGGAAGTGACGTTACTCCATGGCACGCAATGCGGCTTATTCCGTCAATCGATGACCTTTTTTTGGGCACTGATCGGGGATTCTAAACTCGTTCCTAACAAACTTGTTTGCTTCCTTCCATATTGTGTCGTATGCTGAAAGCAAAGTGTTTTTTTCACCTTGCAGGTCGCCTCATTTGGACAGTTTTCTTTTATCTCTCTCATTCATGATGTCAAGGATTAACGTTACTCACCATAATTTCAGAATCAGTGATTTCTCTCGGTCAAGGTGCCGTGGGCAACAACATGTGTGCATCACTGTTAGTGGCCTGAGGTTGCCAAATATGTAATGCCGCTGGTAGACCTTGTGGATTTGTACAATTAAACCCCTGCATTCGCCAAGACCCCCACAAGGATGCAAGCACTCTGGACCCGTTGATGACCTCATGATGTCGTTGAGAAGGTACCTTTGTCAATCGGCCGTGGAGCAGGAACAGGCCACTTAACCCCTACGTACACCACTTTCGACCAATTTTACCAATATTTTTTCTCGTTTCCAGATAGTCTAGATGAAAATGATGATGATGAAGTGGAGAAAGATTATCTAGGCCTGGGCCGTTCTTACGGATTATCTAATAGTCCAAGTGCTCATAGTGGATTAAGTGGGATTAGTCAAGTACTCAGTGATATATCAGACAGTGATTCTTCAGCGACTACCCCAACAGAACCCATCCCTAGGACTACAAAAGTAAGTTGAGAAAGAATCAAATTGGTTTTCTGAAAAAAATGAAGTAGTACAGGGTTGGGTCTGGTATATTTTGGAGGGGGTCTGAGGATGGGGCCACAGGTTGCTTTGAGATGCAATTTCTGGCCGATCCTGACAAAAAATTTTTGGTTACGAACAACAGGAGGTGTCCAGACCCCCTGGATTTGTTCTGTAGCCATTAGGGAATTGTACATTTACTATCATGATCAGGATTACCAATCAATCACACCTTCTCTGAAATTTTAGGCCACGATCGAAGTGCCTCCAAAACACGACAGAGAAACTGACAGGGGACGTGATAAGGAAATGGACAGACAGAAGGAGAGAGTAAAAGGGTCGCGAAGCCCTCCACAGGTCAGCGCTAAGGACCGCGACAGGGTCATATCGAAGGGAGGTCACAGACGAGGGTTGGAACACACGTCTTCGCTAGGTTCTAAGGAGGAGATCCCGAAAGATTTAGAAATTGGTTCGATGGTGGAAGTTCTCGATAACCCGCCGAAGTTTGGTGTGATTCGATGGATTGGGACGCTGCAGGAGACTAGCGACCCGAGTCGGCTCATCGCTGGTTTAGAAATGGTAAGTCAATATTTTGGAAGCTCAACTTAACGACGGACACTGAGGTCGATTTCCTGATCCACCATGGGAATCCCGTGTGATGACTTCCGTCACTGGCATCACCATCGTGACATTATTTTCAAATAAAAGACAGATATGCAATGTTATTTTGGAGTATTTCATTCGACAGTGGCATAGAGTGACAATCATTGTGCAATATCATGCAACGTCGCTAATGAGGAGGTCGCCTTTTCTCCATGGAAAGATGTCGCTGCGACCGTATCAGGCCTTTTCATTGTCTTGAGGACGTAATCTCCGTGGCAATGTGAGGTGCGAGCATGAAGCCACAACGTCACGGCAGTGTGACGTTGACGTTCCGTACAACGTCACAGTGGAAAAGTGGATACGGTCGCAGCGCCATCAAATGGTAGAAAAAATTAGGCTACCTCCTCATTATTATGGCGCACTGGATATGGAACGTCCCGTCATTAATATTATCTCTCTCTGTTTCCTTCCCTGTTCATAGGAGGAAGAAGATTCTAATTCCTGCACAGATGGAACGTTTAATGGGAGAAAAATATTCAATTGTCCACCGAAGAAGGGTTTTTTCGTGTACTTGAATCGTGTGCGGAAAGATTCCAGGTTCCAAGAATCGCCAAAATATATTGATGGCACAGAAAGTATGGGTAAGTCAAAACACCTATTTTGGCCTTTTGCGAACTTTTTTTGCCAAAATCTGCAATAAAAAACATGTTTTCCTGGGATGTCAGGGAGAGGGCATTTGCCGTCCCTGTCCATATGCCAGCTACATCCTTGCCATCTTTCGTTGACGACAGATGAGCACAGTGACCCTGGCCATTCCACTTCATGATTTTGCACACACCCCTCTCCCTTTCATTTTCAGCCTTTGGCTCTCTAGACAGTCCAGACATCAAGGGCAATGTGGCACCACCTGCGACTCTCAAAGACATATCGAATATGTTCGGCAAAAATAAGGGAATACAGGGCCACCACAACTCCTGTTATCTCGACGCCACGCTATTTAGCATGTATGCATTTACGCAAGTGTTCGACACGATTCTTCATCGACCGTCGCGGAACGCTGACCTAAAGGAATATGACGAAATACAACGGGTATTGAAGGAAGCCATAGTGAATCCATTAAGAAAGTAAGTCAAGGTCGTCCGTTCTGAGGCTGAAGATCTGCATCTTTGATTCGATTCCCATTTGAAAGGAACTACAGATGTTCCTCCAAGTGATGTACTGAATGAGCTGCCCCTTGTGTTCCACACAAAGGTTTCTGAAGAGATTGGGGTGAGAATGTGAAGCGCTTTGAGACTAGAACAGTGGAAAGTACTTTTATGAGAACTTCACATTATCATCACTTGTGAAAATGGTTGTATCTCTCTCCATTCTAGAAATTTCTACGTGCGTGCTGACAAGGTGCTGAAGCTACGAACACTGCTGGATAAGTTAAGTAGCGTGAACGGTATGATGAGCGAAGAGAAGGATCCCGAGGAATTCCTCAACTCACTGCTACATGACACCATGAAGGCTGACCCATTTATTAAACTCAGGTAAACATTGTCGTCTGCTTCATTAGTCTCTTGTTTTATTTCATTGGTGTATGGACTGGCAAAAGCATTACTACGTTTGTTTTGTTTTTCAGTTCAGGACAAGAGTCGTACTTCTACCAACTTTTCATTGAAAAGGATGAAAAGTTAGTCCTCCCTACAACGCAACAATTGCTGGGCCTGTCTTTCTTACAATCTGACATTAAACTAGCTGAGGTACGTATTTTGGTAACTAGGCCCACATATAAACTTTGAGAAGTCTATAGCAGTTCTGCGGCCAGGATATTNATATGACGTGTATTATATACCATTTTTTGCACACTGTCCATTGCATCTGATGTTTGAAATGATAGTGTAGAGAAAAAACTGAAATTTGTGAGTCGCCATTTTTTCATCATTTGTATGAATTTCCATTTTTTGCTACCAGCAGATACTGTAGACTCCCTTTTACTTCTCCTCCAGAGTTACCCCCACATTTTGAAACCCATGAATTTCGAAGAACAGTAGAAAATTGTTTTTACTATAGGTTGGTGAGTAAATCTGCTTTCTGTGCAGCATGTACTGAGCAGTATGTACTGGTCAGCATATACATTGTAATGCACAGCATATCCTGTGCCAAACTGTGTTGCAAGATCTCACTTTGTAAGCCAACATGTAAATGTTGATAGTTGCTCAAAACAACCAGTAAAAATTCATTGCATTCACGAGTAATTTCTGAGCTATGTTAGATTTCATTTGAATTGTGAATTATGAAAAATGGATAAATTTTCTTTTGTAATTTTGTCACCGTTATTACATGAATATTATGAGTTCCCTTTACAAGATATCCATGGTGTGAGGTTTCCAAATAGAGTGGAGCCTCCACCATGGTGGAGGGCCGGTGCACGATGTGGTATAATAAATCAAATATTGTCTGGCTGCAAAAAATAGTGGTAAATATTATGGAACCAAGTTGACAAATAAAACATGGGGGACAGCGAAGGGTCAAATGACATTTAATTACCGGTATGTAGGCAACTTACCGGTAACTACAAATTTGGCTACAAGTGTTTGGAATTGAAACAACCATATTTTATCGCCACACTGTTTCCTTGAACCCCGTATGTTCAAGGATATGTTGTGATGCTCATTTTTGGCATTAAATGCGTATTGATGCTGTCCAGCCATGGCCCGGTAGTTCAACTGGTTCGGACGAGTAGTTCTGGATATTTTCGCGTGTGAAATTTGTTATGGGGAGACATGATTAAAAGTTGTTTATAATTAACAGGCATTTCAATACTAGTTTTCATATTAATTAATTGGCCGCTTCATTGTTTTGTTATTGGTTGGTGAATCATGGTGCTATTGTACACGTTACGTGTTGTCGCAAATCACAAATGCAAAACCACAAAAAAACATGTTTATTCACTTGACAGGACTGGCATGCTCGTGGCGCGTTTATGCATTTTCTAAGTATCGTGTCATATTTAAGACATTATAGTCCACTTCACCTGGGTTTGCTGGGCTTTTCCATTTATTTGTGAGGCACATTGTGCATAATTGTACACATATATCGGGCAAACTTGAGGTGAAACACATATAACCCTTCAAGAGAAAATGTTGTTCATGATTCTTCGTGTAGAGGGAGTAGTTGTATCCATCTAAAATAACTGCCGGTAAAGTGGAAAGATATCCTGGCACCACCAGACTAAATCTGTATATAGGGGACTAGAAAATTTGCCGTTGGTTCAATGCTGTCCAAAACAGCAAAACATCGCTAAGTGTGGAGTAAACTGCCAAATGCAAGAACATGATGTCGTTGCAGAGCAAGTTTACTTGCATGTTTTATTCAGTTCATGGAGGTATGAAATACCTCCATGTTCAGTTCAAATCCTTACATGCAGGAAGGACAGTTTGCAGTTTGGATTTTCTGTTAAGATAATGTAGATGTATGTCTGAACACAACTGGATTTTCAATTATGGTTTATTTTAGTAACTGAATAATGGTAAATTGCGTGTAAAGAATTTAATATAGGCCTACTATGACTACAACACTTGCGTTTGGGAGTTAATGATGTTCTTAGTGAGTTTTTGAAATTCTGGACGTGGCAGATTGAACACTTCTGAATATTACATGTACTACCCTCCATGTGTAAACAGCAGTATCTTCACTTGTGGTCAGTGGGAGGATGGTTGGTTCTAGTAATAGCTCTATCAGGTACTACCAGTACACTGTAGTATCGAGTATTGCTGTTACTTCAAACAACCGTGCTCCCACTGATAGTGAGGGGAGGTACTGCCATACCTGTGGAGGCAGACAGGTGACTGTAATAGGTGCTTTTACATGTGCGGCCAGACTTTTGTGATGCTGGATATTCGGGCCTTTTGTGGTGGGTTCCAGGCTTTTCTTAGCTATTTGACATTTGCTCAAAGATCTGGAGGATACCTAGATGGAGAATTTCATGCAGTGTTCTTAGTTACCAAATGAGAAAGCTATTTAGACAAGATTTGTGTTGGGCTGAGGAGGTGAGTTTGCTCTCAATACTCTAGAATTAAACCCAGGCAAATCATAGATTACTTCAGGATTTCAACATATTTTTGCATTTAATTCATTGTTATTAGCAGTTAGGTCAGCATTTGCAATGTCAGGCCACATGTCTTTATACTTCTTTCCCGTAAAGCAAGAAATATGAAACGTGTGGCCTTGGAGCCTGAAAAATCCAGTTCATCATACACAGAATCTGATAAACAGAAAAATATTTATAAATTCCTGTCCATAACAATTTGGTGACTTATAAGTAATGGTTTGGTTACGCTGTATAAAGTTTTTGGTACAGTTTGGAGAATTTGAAATGTTACCCAGTACCTCAGTATTGTTGTTAACTATTGTAAATATATACCAGGGCTGTTATTAGTTGCTATAGAAGTAATTCCCTTGACCCTCACTGTCTGTTTACTGGCTCATATAGGCCCAAAGGCTGGAGAATTTTCAAGCAGTTCAATCCCTTTTTGTATACCTTACCATCAGGTCATTACTCTATTAAGGACACCAACTTAGGTCCTCAAATGGTCATAACTATAAATTTTGACCTCTGTGAACAGGTCACCTCTTAAATAAGGACAGTAATTGTCAGTGGCAGGTGTCCTTAACAGAGAGGTTCTTCTGTAATATGTTAGGATGGATGTTGAAAATCTCTCCTCAGTTGGTCTGGAACTGGACATGTGAACATCGACAGTTTGTGCATTGCTGCTTGTGTAGCCAGCAAACAGGGACCTTATTCACAAAGCATTTGTAACTTTACAGACTGTGTGAACTGTTGTTCATTCGTGAACACCCTATTGTACACTCTCAACTGAAAAAAGGATTTGCACACTTATAAAGTTATGAAGGCTCTGTCAGTTAGGTCCCTGGAGTCCAGGGCCCATATTCATGAAACCTTGCTAGCGTTGTTAGTTGCTAGTTGTGTACATTGGTCTGTACAAACTGGACACTTCAGCAAGTAACTAGGCCTAGCAAGATTTTGTGAATATGGACCCTGTTCTCTGATTTGGAGTTGCTTGTAGGTGCATGTTGGCCTACAGGGAGTTGTTTGCAATCTTAGCTTCACTCATTATGGGTATTGTCCTGATCAGAGATGTACCATCTATTTGCCAGCAGCTTTAGCCTATTCTTCAGCGTTTGACCCTATCTCAGCTTCAACTTTGCCTAATAATCTACAGGAGTGTCCATTTCTTCATTTGTATTTATCAGCATAGCATTCAAATCAAGAATAAAGTGATGAGTTATATATATATTAGTATCCACACATATTATATTAGTATCCAGAATGTATGAATCCTAATTTATGCCAGTGTTTGGTTCTTGTTGTTTTTGCCTCTCTATCCTGTTATTGTACATAACGAGTGAGTCCTTCTAGTGATCTATGCATTCGGCTATGGACTTGTGTTAGTTGGCCAAACTGGGGCCTGTAATAACATGTTATGTCAGGCCGTCTGGTCCGCAAATAAAGGGAATTTTCAAGTACAATTGTTCCTTCTTTCTGTGAACATATCCAGCAGTTACCTTCTTCACTGAGCCTCGCTGGCCCATCCTGAGATCTCAGGTCATTTACGGTCGTACCCTCCATAGTGCGAGTGAGCGAGCGCGACGCCCTGGGATTCTCAGGATGCGCTGGCCTGGCGCTGTCCTCCAGTCGCACAAACACTTTCTCCGTTTGTGAAGCTGAAGCATGGTTGATTGATGTGATGCTGTATCTTGTATTACCAAGAAACTGCCGTGTGAAGTAGCGCTATTACTGTAATCACCCATGCTCCTACACCCAAGTTCAATGCCAAAATTGGACATCAAGAGAATAAGAAAAAAACATTTTGGATTTAATTTATTTATTCTTCACGCCTCCTGTTAATCTCATCTTCCCCTGATGACTGACCAGTTGTCTCTGTTTGATTGTGTTTTGCCTGGAGTTCTTTGATGTCATCTGGGAATGCCCAGTCCACAGGTTTATCATATCCCATCATAATCTTATAAGCTTCTGGATTGTCAAAGTATCTAGGATCCATAAAGAGTGCGTTCCCTCTCACGAGAATTGATGTGAAGGCACCAGGGACTGCAGGCACACTTACATCATCTGGTGTAAACATGGTGTACTTTTTCCGTGCAAAAAAAGAAAAAGTCTCAGCGGTGAATAGTCTCTCAACAGGTTTGAAATATAGATGCACAACATATTTTTTTGTTATCCAATGTAATAGCAGCGGTGTGAGGAATATGAAAAAGCTACACATGCCACCAACAGCGAGGCCTAGCTTGCCTAATTCACCGGCCCGCTGGAATAGAATTGGCTGCATTCCAAGTCCAAGGCAACTGGTCGACAATGAAAAGAGTTTAACGTTCTTCACAGCTGTGGAAACAAGTCCTTTATAAACCAATTCTCCATGTTCCCCTTCATTCTCTGGGACCTGCGTTACTCCCTCATTGCTGGTAGAATACTGCATACAACTTGTAGAAGGTAGGACCGAGGATCGTTGCTGATGTATGAGTCTTGGGTTGCCGCTAATCTTGCCATGACTTGCCTGCGATTGGAGAAAACATAATTAGCTAGTCAGTTGTGAGTTGATAACAATGGAAAGGGTTCTCAGTCATGAAGGTGAGGATTTACCTGCATATCAGCATAAAGAAAGGCCCACTATTTAATCAGTACATGATGCACAGGTGGAAGCACGTGATGGGTGCACACAGCAGAGAACAGGGGTCCAACGTATAATTCATCTTACCAAGGATCTTACTCCACCGATCACAGTCTGGCGGGACAGAATACTAGGTATACATCTAAGTAACATTTCTGCCAATTTTCAAAGCAAAATTCTACAGGAAAACGTTGAAGTGATACATCAAAGTGAAGAAGCCAGGTAGCCTAAACTCTCATGATTCTCTGGAGGCTGCCATATTGGTTTCGTGCCGGCAATCAGCCAATCAGAGAAGTCGTTACATAGAAATATGGAGTTTAGTTTGTACATCCACCGGTAGGTGACTCTCATCAAAATGGCCGAAGGTGGTCAGAAAAGTGGGGAAAATCCCTTTTCTTTCCAGAATTTTGTGAAGAAAAAGTCAAATCCGAAGCAAAACCAGGATCAGAATGGTAGCTTCGAGGACAGTGAAGATGATCTGCCAGATGACATCTTCGAACCTGCCGAATTACCCCGGGCAAAGAGTGCCAAAAAAGTGGAAAACAAGCCTGTTATTTTTGATGGTTGGTTCCTCCTCCTACCTCCCTATTCTCATTTCATGATTTAGTCATAAGGCCCTAGGCTATCTTACTCATTACGAAATTAATGTATCATGACATAGATGTAGTCATTGCTGCATGCGCCTCTCATGATCATGATGGGACTCGGTCGGGAGAGTAGTATAGGCCTGCTACGGTACCGACGGTACGGTAACTTAGACCGAAAACTCCAGTCTCCGAACATAACATCATAGTTATGATTCTACGACCGGATTCAACCTATACAACTCCTATGGGGACTAGTGTAAACGAAAATTTGCATATCAATAGGGCAAACACGCGGCACTTTTATTGCGAATATCTCGAAAACCTACAGCGAAAATTGCTTTTAATACCAAATATTTGTAATGTTCATATAAAACAGTAGGTGACTGGACCATTTTGATTGTAATCTGACCAGAACACATAGGTTTAATTGCTTTTTTTCGATGCGATGTTGCATCGCGCCGAACTTGGCTGCCATAATGTTTTGATGACGTCACTTTCGGCGTTTGCCTCTTCTGTCATCGGAAATCGCCGAGTGTTTCCGATTGCTCAAACGCGCCTTCTGCGCATGCGCAATGGTGAAAGTTTATTCCTCCAAGGGCGAAGAAACATCCGATAATTCCGACCTTTCGAACCTTCAACTCCCAAGTGACCTTTCGCTCCGGAAGTCAACAAACCAATGTACAGTACGATGTACAGGGATATGGCGGCGTGTTTTCACTGTCCTTCAAACTTCGGATTTTAAACGCTTTGGAAGTGGTCAGATTTTTTGGGCAACGGTAGGAGTGTCATCTAGAATATTGAAACTTCATGATAGGATACTTTTTAAATGCTGTCCTGCTTCCAGAGCTTCACCAGCAGTGAAAACATTTCGCCCTTCTCAGACGGGAGAATTTCCTCCACACAACATGGAGTGCTGAATCACGACGTAGAATATCCCAAATATTCGAAGTCGTGAATTTCATGACTAACGGTAACTAGCCTACTTCACAGTAATGCGTCAAGGTACCGGCAAGAGTTCACTGTAGTTTGGCTGGCCTGCATATAATTAAAATCAATGACAGTCATCTTGTTCTCGGCCATGTTACATAGACATATTATCATTTATTTCAGGCGAATTTGACCCAGAAAGACCACAGAAGAAAAAAGACCCAAAGTCAAAGAAAAAAACTGAAGAAAATCCATTTTCTTTCAAAAAGTTCTTGAAGAAAGAACCCACACCTCCTGCTGGGCGGCCGACTTACACCAATGGGGGAGCCTCTGGCCCTGCACCAGACTTTACAAACGATTTACCCGACTTTGTTCAGGATCATTTCAGTACAGATCTTCCAAGATCTCGCAGTTCAAGTGGTCACAGCCATGTTGCGAGATCAAGAACACAGTCTGAGGTCTCACTTCCAGATTTTGCGTTATGTAGTGCCTCACCAAAGGAGAGTTCTCTGTTTCCGAGTATAAACGCAGTTGGAAACTTACTCCATCGAGATGACGGCACAAGGATGGCGTCTTCTAGTCTGTCGAATGGTGGCCATGGTGGGTTAGACAATGAACCTGTGACTGTTTCTCCACGACATGCCGGTCTTCCCGACTTTTTATCGGACAGTGTGGGGTTGAGTGCAGATATAAATGGTGCTTCTAATGTGATGAGGAGGGAAGTCTCCCCTCTGATTGGAACGGAAGATTTGAGTGGCGAAGTTAAAAGGGTAAGATTCTTGTCTGGGGAGGGCAGTGGCACAGTGATTTATCATCGGATGTGAGATTGAGAGGTGCTGGATTCAATTGCACGTCAGGTTGTCATTTGTATTCTCAACTGGACTTAATGGATCATGTGATGTCCTGGATGAGCTGCTCCTTGAGTTCCCCACAAAGGTTTCTTCAGGCTCCTTGAAGATTGTCACATTGACACTGTGTAGGTCTCATACGACAGCTGATTCCTCAACTTGTGTGTGTTGAGTCGAGTAGGAAAGCAGTAACATCCTTTCAATCTATCATCCATATCATAATAACTCATAAAGTTTATCACAAATCCTTCCCACTTTGTCAGAAGTTTCCTATTCTTTGTTTCAGCTACAAGATGAAAATCGAAGTCTTCGACAACAATTACAAGAATCGCGGGAGTTTGCCGAGAGGGAGTCTAGACGGTATGTATCGGAAATATTGTTGTCGTTGGTATATAATGTAGAACAGCTCTGGAGGGAGGACACTTTTTAATTAGGACACCAAAGTTCAGTCTCAATTCATCATTTCTATTTTGATCGCCGTCAGTGAATGATCTTGTACTGCTGTGTAACTTTAGTTTTAAATGTCTGTGATACAAGAAGTTCTACAAAATTCTCTTAGTCATAATTTTGTAAAAACTTTATCAACATGAAGGAATGATCGTGTTTTCAACTCGATGATTTCTTTATGTGTTGTTCCATTGTTGTTCTGTCCTTGTAGGGTCACCAAAGTGCTTTCAGAGATGCAAGCGCTGCAGAAACGTGAAAGTGAGGAAACTGCTGCCCTGGAAAACATGGTACAACAGGTCGAGGCAAATCTTAAGATTACCACGGTGAGAACACGCTTTAGATGAAAAGTCGACCAATTTTATTTTGAAATAGTGGCCAGGTTCTTCCTCATTCCCTGATGGAAAGAGAAGCTGGGTTTTTGCCTTTGACTACAGGATTACTCCCTTCTTGCTTCACACTGAGTTTCAGTACTGTTACCTAAAAAGTGTCACAGTTCATGCCAGTGGCTATTGGCACTTAGAATACCTGAACGATTGGACTGCCAATTGATTGATTGATTGATTGATTGATTGATTGATTGACTGGTTCTTTCTTTGCAGGCGAGGGCTGTAAAAGCAGAGAATACTATCACGAAATTGAAACAAGAAATCAAAGGTCTTCAGGTGTGTATTTCTCAAATCAGTCTTCTCTAAATTGAGAGTCGGTCAACGTACGTTTTGGTGTGAAAACTACGTCAAGCTTTTATACATCTATCTCACTTTCCATCATTTGAGGGCAAGTCAGATATCTTTGTAGCAGGACGAATCCAGAAAACCTGCATGGTTGAAGTGAGTCGTCCTCTCTATCATACATGTATGAGGAATGGGTCCAACAGGAGGTTGGACTCGGAACATCAGAGGTAACGGTGCTGATGTGAAACTACACCACTCTCACAGAAGTCTTTAATCTATTCCAGGGTCAAGTGGCAAGTCTAACAGCCGAGAATCACGCGATACAGTCGGGTGATACCTACCTCGAAGAGATGAGAGACAAGACCCAGTGTATCGCTCAGCAGTTGTCCAGCGCGGCCCAGAATGCTGACCAGTCATTACGGTCAGTCCTGAAATCGTACATGTAGAAATCATCATCAGCCACATTTAATTTGGGTTGTAGCCGAGTTGTCTGCAGCCCAAGTAGTGCGGAAAATGGTGGTATTAAACAAACCGCCATTTTGAACTCGTTTCATCGAAAGGAGCAACGTGATTGGCTGCATAACAAGATGGCAGTATGAGCCATGAGAATGAAAAAAAAACCCCAAACAACTGTACCATCAAATCGATATACCTATAGCACAGCCATGAATATTATGATGAGTGTGGCATGAGGCATGCACCTGCAGAGTTTCGTGGCTGTACCATTCATGTATTTCATGCTGAAGATATTTTCTTTCTTTCTATTCCTAGGCAACTTCTTTCCGGTGTCACAAATCTTCACCTCATGTCGGACATCTTACTAAACATTGGGAAAATCACCGAACAGGAGGAACCCCCCGGGGCGGAACCCGAGGCATCCAATACCCCTCCTCCGCAAAACAAATCCACGTCTGCCACCACTCAAAATAAAACCCCGTCGTCTCCTGGTCAACGGAAAACAAAGACTTCTGCGTCCCCAACGTCGTCAGGGACTCCTCCGACACAACGGAAGAATCAGGGTTCATCACCGAACAAGTCAAAAACTACCAAGCCGTCTGATTCCTCTCAAACGTGACCTTGTCAGGCAACCTTGTTAGAGAGGTGTCCTCCTGGTAGGGGTGTCTGCTGAGGGAGGTTCAACTCCAGCTACAATTGTGTATAATTTATCACCTGTACATGATACGATTGTATATTTCTTGTAGATATTCTCTACGATAGAGTTCTTTGAAATGGATGTAAAAAAGTGCAATGTATCCGATGTTAGGATCCCAATATGGTAGGCAGAACTTACTTCTTGTCCATAATTTCCATTCGTAGGGCATGTAGCAGGGGCGGATACATGATTTCGGAAAAGAGGGGGCGCACTGAGCTAGAAACATTGAAATCTGCGGTGAATTTCAATGATTTGCTCCAAATTTCATGGTCAATTTTACAGATTTGTTGGCTGAAAGGGGCAGCGCGTGCCGCGTGCGCCCCCTGGATCCATACCTGTGTAGGGGTAGGGTTGAGTGATTCTGGGCGCTGACAGTCGCTCTCTGTCATTTAGCATGACTTTTTCTGCGATATTGATCCTGTGGGTGGGGATGGTATGTTTCTCTCTAGCATCAGTCATCACACAGTGGATCCTCTTGATTAAGGACACCCTCAAAACTATCAAATGCTGTCCTTAATGGAGAGGTGTCTTCTCTAGGGACTTAACTTTGGTTATAGTTTCCAGGGGTGGAAATTTGGTGTCCTTTATAGAGAGATGACGAAGGGATGAACAAATGTTACCTTACCATCTGAGAGAGGTGTCCTAATGACAGAGGTAAACTGAATAGAAAGGTGCATTATGTGACCTGTCACCACAAAACGAGTGCCGAGTCGCTCTGAAGTTGGCAGATTGAGACCAACGTTTTGTCAATTTCAGTAGGCCTAGGCTTATTGTCTGTCTTTTGTAAAATCTGTGATTACATTTCTTCCTTTATCTCTGGAGTTATTTTGGTTCATCATGGTTCATATCTTGTGCAAGTTAAGGCGGTTTACCTGTGACGGGTCACATTTTGGCCTGGGCTTTGGTGTCCAGAGAGGTGACCCTTAACAGGAGGGCCGGTCGATGATTTAATTTGAACATTCAGTAGAGAAGGGTAATCTCAGTTGGTTATATAGAGGAACAAACCAAACATTTTCATTGATAATAACATTTTATTAAAAAGATACTTTATCTATCAACACATGACATAATCATTCATTATAAATTATTCAAAGTGTTTTGAACTATAACCACACACCAGCTAATGTGGCAAGAACTGTGCACATCCCCAAGTCCACCTGTTTCTGACCCCTGCTGGTTGCTAAGACATCCTTAACCAAACACTGACATGTTGTACTGCAACCATGCACACACACATGAGCTGGTTGGCACTGCCAAATAACAAACATAATGTTCCATATCAGATAATCACAGTTCATTCCATACACGTAGCTGTCTGTGCTGTTTCATTGATCACTACATCCTCTCCCTCCTTCTCTTTCGATCCATCCACACTATCACAGACTTTGTTCACCAGATTGTTGAAAGCCTCAGCCTGATCGGCGTAGACGTGGTGACCAGCACCTTTGATTGACTGAAAAATAGAGAACAGAGATCATGATTTTAAAAGTCAGACCAAAAATGGAATCAGCAGATGAAATAGGAGGTTCTTGATAATATTCCTGAGGTTTGAACCCACTGATGCGTTTTCATGCAAGAATTTCCAGCTGGCGTTTTCTTTTATAGGCAATAACAACATGGAGTGGCACCTTCACTGCTCTAAACGTTTGACGTACCTCAACACTGACATAAGACTCATCACGTAGAATCTTCACCAGTTGACCAGTCGAGTTGTCAACCCAAGATCTGGAGCCGTAAACAATCGTCATCGGAATCGACTTGTCGATATCTTTCACTCGATGGATCATGGGATTTTTCGCCCAACCAAACGGAATTGACATCGTCTTGAATGCCGTCTCACCACTGAAAGTGAATTGGCAGGTATTACAACCACGACAACTCAATGACATTGAAAACAATGTGAAGCTTTTGTACACCGCCATCCACTGCAGTACAGTCTCAAAGTCCTTGTTCAAATCATTAACCTCAGTCTCTCATGATACCTTTCTGGGGAACTCAAGGAGCAGACAAGCTCAGAGAAGGAAGTGGTGACTCAACTGAGTTTACAGAAGCCAAGCTCATGCTTATTGTCAGCTTAGCTGACAATAAGCATATCGAAGTTGACCTAATCATACCTAGGATATTGAGCATTGCAGTGGTATATATAGTCAAATATACTAGTGTCATCTTCCACCATCCCTGAATACTTTTTCTGGAAGTCTGGGCGGAATCGCTGAACTAAACCAGGCCCTGAAAAGTATAAGTGTGAGATAAATATTATGGCAAAAAAGACACAGTAAAGCCGGTATAGTAGTATGCATAAGAGACCATATCTGAGAGCCATGTCAAGTCAGAACTGCTGTGCAATGTACAACTACATGGAAGAATGTGGAGGATAACCGACACTTACCCCAAGGTCCAGCCACCCTTAATGACGCCAAAGGATTAAAGGGCTGCAATACAGCTGCCAAAGTTCTGGCCCATAAAGGAATGCGAAAAAGTCTCTCAGGATCAGGGACACGATCTGGGAATCCCCACGGATCAACCAGGATCAGGTGCTTGACATGCTGAGGATAACGTAGAGCATACGAGCTGGACAGGTATCCCCCAAGACTGAAGCCAGTTAGCACAAACTTTTCAAGTCCCATTTCTTTCCTCCAACCCTCGATGGAGTCCACAAACTCCTTCTCAGCCTCTACAGCATCACGGCTGAAGTCAGTCCTGCTACTGCGACCGAATCCCAAAAGATCAAAAGCATAAAACGGCCGATGTTCGGCGATGCTGTCAATGTTCATAGCCCAGAGCGCAACTCCACCTCCCATGCCTTGGACAAAAACCACAGGCGTCTTGCCTGACTTTTTCTGACCGGTCCAAATTGTCCATATTCGCTTTTTCTTGCTGCTGTCGACCCACACATACTTGGAAGATATCACATTTCTTAAACCTGAAACACAAAAGCTATGATTTATATAGGGAAGGTTAGTTGCATTTCAGCTTATACATAACAGCACTGTCCACTGCTGGTGGCACAACAGGGTATGAATATTGGACTCGCAGCTGAGATGGGTAATGTACTTTATTTACCGGTACTTAGGTCTTCGGTGGTCAGACCAGTGGGAGGTTCCACTGTACTAGGGCTTACCTTTTAAAATTGTCTGCTCTGCTTGAGCCAGTGCCACCATGGATGTGCGAGACCAACTCAACCAACTGAACCAACCATTCCTGGAAAAAAACATACAATGTAGCCTCTGCTGAAGAGACCCTCGGCCCGGCCCCTTTCTGAAAGCTAGGACAGTCATTGAGTCAAAAAGGATCCCCACTCACTGCACTGTAAAATGCACAATCCCTGTTTCCCTGTGAAGCATTATCTTAACCATAAAGATGAGGTTTGCCAATACATTAGGTTAAGACCTAGGCCTCTCCTTCATGTTTCATGAAAAATTCCATCAAGCATCAATTTTGCCATGTCATGCTTTCTTGGGACATCCTGTATGATCATGTGACGTGATGAAATTTCCTGCTGAAAATCTCAAAATTACGACGATCACTTGAATTTCACAGACAATCTTTTACTCCTATCAGATCAGGCTTTACGTGTTTCATGTCATATACGAATTTCAATTATTATCACCACTGGTAATTAAGTGAAATGCGGTGAAATTTGGTTCATTTCTCACCTGTCTTCCTCAATGTCAGCCATTAGCTATAGTTTTGATCTGGTGTCGGCAGGCGGCGCTTTGGGGCTGAACCAAATATCTGTAGGGGTGAAAGATTAGTACTAAAAAACTATTATTTCGAATACACTGTACCAGGCGTATCTAATGGTAATGAAATGCTATTTTCTCAAAATATGTTCATTGTTTTTGCTTGACTGCGTACTCTAAATGAGCAATTTGTGCATATCATTCATGGTGAATTTTATATTGCCATAGGAACCTCCCTAATGTCTGAATTTGAAATAGACTCGTCTTAAAATGACCTTGACCCAATGCATGGGGCATGCCTGTACATTATTTGTGTACTTTCTCCGTGCCATATGTTGTGATGTTTTTAACCCCAAATTATCGATTTGTTGCCTAAATATGGCATCGTTTTCGGAATCTAGCTTTGCAAAAAAGCTGAGCGATCTCAACCACTCTCAGCAGAGTATACAGACCCTGTCGCTGTGGTTGATTCATCATCGCAAACACGCAAAAGGGATTGCCAAAGTTTGGATTGAGGTCCTCAAAAAAGGTCAGTGCACAGTGACAGTGTGCAGGTGTGTTTGTGCACGGTCCAAAATAGGGAGGTTTCGAAATCACACGATAAACGTAAACGTTAACGACAACGTTATTTTGTACCGAAAATGCAATATAAAATCTGTTTAATATGTAGGCCTAGCCTAGTACAAAAAATAACGTCATAAAGTTTACGTTTATCGTTTGATTTCGAAACCTCACTAGGGCAGGCCTACTTACTAGGCCTACTGTCACTAGGGTTTGTCAGGGGGGGGTTGTAAACAAACACCCGTCACTGATATTTTGAGGGAAGGAGGAATAGGCCTAGCGTTGGACCGCTGAGCTGTGCTTGTGGTGTCCTTGAACTTGGTCATCAGATGGTGTTTATTTAGTCCACCAATGAATGTAGCATTGCTTACTAAGCTGAGGACAGCAAGTTGATTATTAAGACTCCTCCTAACCTCATCTCATCATTCATGAATCTCAAAAGCTAAACTGAAACCAATGCTCCAAAAATTACTCAAAGAAAGTAAAAAAGCCATAGAGGTGCCAAATAAAATATTTCATTTCTTTTTCATTTTTTCAGCACCCCCTAAGCAGAAATTATTATTCTTCTATCTTGCCAATGATGTTGTACAAAACAGCAAAAAGAAGGGCCCAGAATTGAATGGAGCATTCAGGACGGTCCTCCCAGAGGGGTACAAGCATTGTGTCAGGTAATATTTGGCAGTATTCAGCATTGGTTCATCTGTCATTTCAGTTATGATATGGAATTTGCTGGTGCCATTAATACTTATACTATTCAGTTCAGGTGCTGTCATTGACAACTCTGCTGAGATCTTCCTTGGGCTGCCAGTGTGGTGCAGTGGAAATGACAGTGCCTCTCACCTCTGAGGCTCCGATTCAATTGCCAGTCATATTCATTCTTCAAATGACAGAGAGGGCTACTCCCTTTGACAGCCCAGGGGCCTGTGTCATAAAGTGACTTTAAGCTAATGGTACCAATAACTTCAATGCATTTTCCATTTGGTTCAAAGGTACCATTAGCTTAAAGTCGCTTGATGAAACAGGCCCCAGGTTAACTTCAGGCACTCTGCCGTTTCTTCCAGTTAAGAAAATTTGTCCAGTATTTTCCCTGGAGCCGGTAACTGATACTACCGTAGATTTGGCAATTGCCTTATGTTTTACATGTACTTGTCCGGAAATTTCAGTGAGGTTGATGAGAAGACGAAACTGTCTATGATGCGTTTGACAAACATCTGGGCCGAGAGGGGCGTCTTTGAAAGGGACTTCATAGCTACTCTCAGGAAAATATTAGCTGAATGTAAGTTGATTTTGATCATCCTGGAGGCTATGGGTTCATTCTTGTTCGAGTCGCAACTGGTCTAAAAGGATCAAGCGATGCTGTCGTCAGAGTTGTCCGTTAAGGGATGTACCACTGCACCTTTTTTCTCTCCATTTTTCAGTACCATCTCCGTCCACTCCTAACCCCGACAGTGCCAGCAGCAGCAGCCAGGGCAGCAGTTCACAGAAAGAAAATGACCGTAAGGAGAAACACGGGAAGAAAGACAAGAAAAAAGAGGAGAACAAGAAAAAGGAAGATCGTCGACGGAAGCACAAGGAGGAGCCTGAGGCGAAAGAAGTGCCAGTGAAAAAGAAGAAAAGTGATGCAGAGATTTCATTGGCTAAAGAAATCGAGGTTGAGCTGAAGAATCGTGAGCAGAGGGAAGTGCCAGAGGTTAGTGTTCGCCTGATGTAGCCGGGTGGAGGAAGCAATTTGGGAAATATTGGGGACACTGTGGAGAGAGTTGAAAGCCATATTGGGAAGAGAGGCAGCGGGTTTGATTCCTGCTGAGTTGCCAATCATTCATGTCATTACTCTCAACTGGTCTGAAAGGATCAAGTGATACTCTGAATGAGCTGCTTGTTGAGTTCTCCAGAAAGGTGTCTGGGGAGGTGGGCTAATAATGTGAACTGCTTTGAGAGTGAATTAGAGGAAACACGTCATAACTTTTCATGTTGCTTTTCAGGCTGAAGACTTGGTGAAGGTACTGACTGACCTTGAACACGCGGCGTCCTTCGATGCGGTTGTTCGTGAAAAAATTGCTGCATTACCACCAGAGGTGTCTGATGCTGCTGCTTTGACAAAACTTGAAGGCAAGTTCTCGAATTGGCATCGTGTCCCTAAAATGATGCGAGTTATTCTGCCTGCAAGTTTATTTCTGGCTTGGCATGTGTTTCATTATCTCTTATATGTTTTCAGATCGCGAGTCCGTTGAAAAACTGTGCACAAAGGTGGACTCTGCCGTTTCCTTGCTGACCGAGTATAATAATCGTTTACACAATGAGTTGGAGGATAGGAAAAAGATGGCCATCATGCTGAGAGATTTTATTGAACATCAAAAAGAACAAGTCGAAAAAGATAAACAGAAATTAGAGGTCAGTGGCAAAATGTCAAAATATTTCCATCACCTTTTACAGTTTGATGTCGACTTGACTGATACAGATTGCTGTGGTGCAGTAGTAAGGGCATCGACCTTGTGGCCAAGAGGTCAAAACTTTAATTATCAGTGGAGTGGCCACTTCGTGCAATCAACTGGTCTGAAAGGATCAAGTGATGCACTAATTGAGCTGCTCCTTGAGTTCCCCAGAAAGGTTTCTGGAGAGACTGGGGTGATAATGTGAAGTAACGCTGTAGTAAGAAGGAGCTCCAGCAATAAATTGTTCCAAAGGTCGTGTTAATTTCTTTTCAGGAGGCGAAGGCCAAGTTATCAAAAGTCGCTGCAATACGCAAGGAGCTCCAGAATCATCTCAGCAGCATGCCCGATCTGACGTTATTGCCGAATCTGACCGGTGGGCTTGCACCGCTTCCCTCTGCCGGTGATCTCTTCAGCGGTGCAGGTGATATGTGATAATGACATTTATTGACGAGGACTGCAAGCAGCGCTTGTGTGT
>NMRB01001387.1:150244-180462 GCA_002633025.1 Notospermus geniculatus
GTATGAACACATCAAGTGATACAATCATTTATAACCGAAATGAGGGACAAAAAGACCCTGCATTTCACATCGGCCAAGATACGGTAAAATAAAGCTGTCATTTCATAGCAAACCACACGTTTTTCCCGCCAAGTTTCTATCACAGAAAATTTGTGACCTTGAACAATACAAGATGGTGCCAGCAAAACTGATCGATATGAGCTTATACCATTTGAAATACGACAGAAATGTCTAAAATGTGGCTCAACATTTATGACTTTTTTAGGCTTCTTTTCCATGACCTGAGAGCAGAAACTGTGTGGATACTGCCAAACTTGGGCTCAAAACAGACTGACCACAACACCAGAAATTTAGATCTGTGATTACGCCAATGTACATGTTGCCTGGGAGCATTTCGGTTCACAACCTTTCACAGACACTTCCTTAATATCTATTCAAGCCAAGCAGGAAAAGTGCATCAACAATCATTTAAAAACTTTGTTAGACATTACTATGAGTTCAAATCACCTTTTCACGAGGAATGCTATCAGCACCAGAGGCCCAAATCTAACTTCACTTTGAGCCAAATATTCACCACATGCCCCAATCTTGTGAATATCTGTACCGACAAGAAGGTGGACTTTTATACTCCCTGGGTGTTATAAGCCTCTGATAAAGGAATCGCTCACGCAATTATAAATAAGGTCGACTCTAATCATTGTAGGCCTTGAGGCAGTGAGGCCTAGATACACTGCTGATTTGGTCTATTCAAATCATCGAAAGGGAAGAAAATTTCAGGTCAATGAAGTTCCTCTATTCAAATTTTCATGGTTCATTAACCTTTTCCACAGTAATATTTATCTGGGAACATTTTCACGAACAGGGTACCACATACCAGGGTCAATGCTTTGACACTTCCCGCGACCATTGCCCGTGGCGTAGCACTTGACGCTGGCCTAAAACGCAGGTTGTGATGAAAGATCATAAAAATTCTGTCTTTAAAAGAAAAACTGAACTGCGAGACTGAGTACAATAAAGAATTCAAAAGCTGAGCAGAGGGATAGGCAATTCTTCCGTCATTTAATTAGAACCACACAGTCACGTCACGAGCATAATCGCATAAATTAGCAAAAATACGCTCGATAAACAGATTGTCTCCTAGAATCAAATAAACGAGTTCTCCGACGAAAACATTTCTCTTGAGACATCAAGATCCCAGGAACCCCGTAATATGAGCATCCCTCGATGAGCACACACTTGAGAGAGACTACAATGATTTCTTTCAAACATTTCCGCGCCGATTTTTGTTACATAATCATCACCGTTACATTTTAGTATGGAGGAATTTTATTCTACTAGTTCCGGCGGCTTTACATCAGGTCTGTGCGGTGGTGTTGGCTGGCAAAGGTGACACTGTGGGGGGCACAACAGGTGAACTAGCTTGTGCATTGACGGCACTGCTAAGTCCTGGACCTGAAAATATAGATATCGGAATATGTAAGAGTTAACGTTTATGTCAAAATCCACACCTACATTTTCTTAAAAGCATTTGCAGATGGACTGACGATAAAAATGAAGTCAAGCAGGTCACAACATCAGGGAAGGTTAATTCATGAAGATTTTGTAGGATTTAGGGATCTGTACATTGACTGGTTCCCTGTACTTTCACTATACAACTCCATACGGTTGGGAAATGAAACCAGTCTTGTACTGATCTGCAAAACTGACCGATAGTTCCACACTTGGAACAAGCAGTGAAATCAGGACGACATTCACTAACATAGAGTGCACAGAAAGTTTGGCTAACACAGTAGCTTTCTACAGCAATAACAGGAAGTATTTACTTTCTATAGCAATCTAGAGTCTTCACGAGGCAAAGACTTCAATGAGGTGGACAGGTGTAGGAAACAATGGGAGATTTACTGCCGTTAGAGGTCACCACCAGTTAGTGATCCTGGAACGTCACGAAATTTGACGTCACATAGTAGAAGTGCATGCCAGAAACGTCATCCATAATCGACGTTCTACGCTAACAGGTGGCCTCTATGGCAGCAAAGTCTCCAATTAGGTTTGAAATGAACACATAGAGAAAGGAAGAGGCGGGAGAGGAAAGGAATGAAATAAAAAACATTGACTACAGTACCTGTAAGCTTACCTGTCTGGCCTGAGTTGTTCACTGGAGTTGGGGAGCTGGAACTATGACCTGACATGGACGACATGCGGCCCTGCTCCTTCACGATCGGATCTGAAACGACCAACAGATCACAGTCACGCTGCCAGGCTATTGGAGCGAGTGAGATTTCGTTGTGCAGGTCTGGTGGTAGGTTCGGGGGAGGGGTGGTAGTCCCAAACTCCGTAATCAACTCGTAACAACAATGACGTGAAGCGAAGCTGCACAACATCACCGACAGCCAATCATTTCAGAATGTTTGTCAACGAATCAACATTGAGGAAAAGAATCATGTTCGGCACTCATGCAAAGCAAATCAGAAGGGGGTGGGGGTATATCAGCATCACGAAATAAAACACCAAGTCAATCTTTACACTTGTTCACTGCATAACCTCATCACATTTCCCAACTTGGCACTTTTTACGCAAAACACGCCACTTACTGGAGAACAAAACAGAGAACTGGGGAATACACAGACCAGCAACTCAGAAAGTGGTGTATGAACATGGAAAGAAACAGTAGGCATTTACAGCAAAGGGTCTTAGAGTGGTGAAGTGCAAACATAGGTGCCCATCACCACTAAGGTTCAGGTTCGATCCCCGTCAGGCCCATTCTTCATGTGACAGAGAAAATGACTCTTCGACAGCGCAGGTTTTCTCCGGGCACTCTGGTTTCCTCCTGCTGTACATTTGTTCACCCAATACAGAGCCAATCATCATCTGAACTGAAATTCCTAAATCACAAAATACCCCTTCAAAACTTGACTAAAAACGAGAAGAAAAATGTTTCGTGTACTTACAGAAATAAGGGTGCTCCATGGCTTCCCTTGCAGTCAGTCTCTCAGCGTGGTCATATCGTAACAGTTTATCAAGAAAGTCCAAAGCTTCAGGACTAACTAGATGCTGATTTTCACTGTGGACAAACCTTTCCCATCTTTTTCTCGAATGTCTGGAAACGAACCAAAATGAAAGATATTCTATAATGTAGCATTTACTACTGTCATTCAGTCTTGAACACGACTCAAGTCTCCGTCAACGGAGTGTGACATCATCACAGACGACGACAACCCCTTTTTGACGTCACCTTACTCCTGACATACTGACCAGTGACGTCACAATTTATACCATTCAGTTGCTGCCCTCTGGCAGAATGACATCCTCTCCTAAAAGATGTTCTCATTACCGCCGGACCTCGTAAACCACAGGACGTACCTTCCTAAGATATCATTAAACCTAGGATCAAGTTCTATTTGGTACTTTTCTATGTATTCATACAGCTCTTCGGTCCCTAAAACTTTGGCTATCCTCACAAGCTGAAAAAGAAATGACAGGCAGTCAACGAGTGAACTTCAGTGAAAACTGCACTGGTCCTACAGAGCTTGTGCAGGTGATGTCATCACGAAAAAATCCGCCATCTTGCCGGTCAAACTGACGTCAAATGACGTCGGCGACCCACGTGGTGCAGTTTGTCGTCAGCGCAAGTGGAGTGTTGCGTCTTCAACCATGACGCGATCTGCACGTGGCGCACTTTGTCGTTGACCACCAGCATGGTGGACCACCGGTCAAACGTGACGTCATAATGAGCCGCTGCTCTCTGAAAATGTCTCTGAAACCCAGACAGGTACTGATTGCGGAAATTTGTGAAAGTGTATTTCCTCTTTTGTGGCAATGTTCTCTTTCAATTGGAAACTTGTACATTCTGAAATCAACGAGACCGACGGCATCAGTGTGGAGCATTATCAACATCTTACCTGGTCATAGTTGTCATGCCCATGGAAGAAGGGCTCCTTCCGAAAAATCATGCTAGCGAACATACATCCAAGACTCCACATGTCGAGAGAGTAGTCGTACATCTGGAAAGATCAGGCCAATAGAGATGTTTGTCCATTTCTACTGACTGAAATCAACTAGGGTCCAAGGAATGTATTAGGGACTTTCCATACTCGGCTCTTGATTCAATGTTGAGTACTCAGCTCTTGATTCATTTCAACATTGAGTACTCGGCTCTTGATTCAATATTGCGTACTCGGCTCTTGATTCAATATTGAGTACTCGGCTCTTGATTCAATATTGAGTACTCGGCTCTTGATTCAATATTGAGTACTCGGCTCTTGATTCAATATTGCGTACTCGGCTCTTGATTCAATATGGCGTACTCGGCTCTTGATTCAATATTGAGTACTCGGTTCTTGGTTCAATATTGAGTATGAAGCTCCTGATTCAATAATGAGTACGATCTTCACAAATAAGCCGATACTTACCTGATAATCCAGGAGAAGCTCTGGGCCTTTGAAATACCGTGATGCTACACGAACATTGTACTCCTGCCCAGGATGATAGAATTCAGCTAAACCCCAATCTATTAACCGTAACTGAAAAAAAAACAAATTCACACAATCGAGTACATAAGAGACCTAACTATTCTACAAGACAATGAGTTGAAAACATGACAATCATTCACCCTATATCGTGTACAGAGCTACTAGTAACTGGAGCCACATTTGTGGAGCTCTTGACTGGAAGTAATGTTTTATTTCAGACAACACCTGTGAACGTACCTTTCTATTTTCATGATCTATCATGACATTGTGTGGTTTGACGTCCCGATGCATGATCCCCATGCTGTGACAGAAATCCAATGCCTTGAGAAGCTCAAACAAGTAAAATCGAATGTCATAATCTGTGAGAGTTTGGTATAATTGCTGAAAATACAATGAAAGAGAGAATTAATATCAGCCAGAATACATGAATCTGACATGAACGACCTTAAAACCACTGACCTTAAAACCAAATTTTACATGAAACTTCGTTTAAGCCAAGTTTAACAAACAAAATTTTTGCACACTTTTACTGACTCATATTAACTGATGGAGTTCGCAGCACATTCCACGCCTTCAGTTTATTTCAGACCAGATCAACAGATTCATGCGAATGACTCACCTTGAAATCTGTGTTATTCACATGTTCAAATATCAATGCAGGAGTTCGAGACTGAAAAGCAAGAGAAATGGGGTTTAAGAAAATGTCCTGAATTTACCAAGGTGCCACAGCCAAAACGAGACTGTGGAGCAATTTACCAGTAAATCCATTCACTTGGCAGAATTCTGACTCAATTTTGCAGGGTGAGCCTCATTCTTGAGGTACCGAGTTCAACATGGACGCCTGGGTAGCCATCTTGAATGAGCAACATTGAAATCATCTTCAGGAAGCACACTCTCCTTACCCCCGAAATCACAGTCACAATTTCACATGCAAAAGTATCTGCAGCAAATTGGGAGTTTACAGTATAGACAAATGTACAACATATGGAGTAATATACTTACCACTGGATCTTTGACTACTGCTAATAAAGAGATGATATTTGTACCTCCGCGTAAATTCTCTAAGATTTTTATCTCTCTCTTTATTTTCTTCTTTTTTACTGGCTGTAAAAGGGAAAGTGGAGAACTTAGAAGGAGTACAGTCGGACACCTCTCTATTAGGGACACGCAGGGACTGAGAGATGCTGTCCGTGATAGAGAGGTATCCTGATTACAGAGGTCAAAATATCAAGAAATCACAAAACTGCAACTGAAATTCATTGGTGTCCGTAAGAGACATGTCCTCCTGCCAGAGGGTGTCCGCTAAGGCTGGGTTTACATCGGATGACACGTGACACGAACACGAAGGCGAACAATGGCTTCACAAAGGATTCATCCCCATGAAACCTTTGTTCACCTGCGTGTTCGTGTCGCGTGTCATCCGATGTCAACTCAGCCTAAGGAGGTTCCAATCCGCCATGTTGCTTACCTTCAGTATCTTTATAACACATTTCTCATTGTTGGTTATGTTGATGGCCTCAAACACCTCACTGTATTTGCCTCGGCCGAGTTTGCGTACTATCTGATAGTCGTCTTGTTGCCTGGAAGACACAATATTAACAAGTTTGATTTAACGAGGTGGGAAATAAGGAATCGAGACATGCAGTGTTTACAAAACTCAGCATTCACGAATCAGTGAAAGGAACATGGAGTTGATGACATGACCAACTCCGGGCACAGGATGCTGGAAAGGAATTTTATCATTGAAAAGATAAAACACAGTCATGAGCTATTTCTGCCAAACAAACGGTAGACAGCATTGCCACTGATGATTATCCATGTCCTTGACTTCATCCACCCTACCTAGATGTGAAAAGTACTGGTCCTCCATTAGTATCAATTCAAGTGAACTTACATGTATTCGACGACAGTGTGGGGGCATTGTGCCAATATCAATGTTTTTCACAAACATTATTTCACAAATTCTGCTGCTCATGAAAAGAGCACGAAATAACAACGGGTTTCTTGAGTGAAAGACATAGCTTCCTACCGGACTCAAACCCACGAACCCCCGCATATTCACATGCTCATGAAAAGGCATGTGAATAATATTACGGGGTTTACAGTATTGCACTTGAGAATTTAGTATGTAGATGGCTGTATGTACATCTGTTCGTGTCCACCTGCCAACCATGAACTACATGCCGAAGAATGCCGTAGGTTGCCAAGTTCAAATTTCATGGGATGATTAAGATGCAAGTGCTGCGCCTCAAGGTGCAGATCAACATGATGTGAATCATGGACAAGTCCGGCACACGTTTGTTGGTCTGTGTAATCACCAGCAGTGATACTGCGAGAGCCCAACGAGTGTAATAAACTCACTACCATGTCACACGCTACATGTTTGTTTACAGTTATGGTCTGAATTAAATTCTCATCCAATTTTCAGGTAAAAGATGTCTAGAAAGAATTTCGAAGATGGATGACTTGTAAATCAAGGAACTTTAATCATTCACCATCTACCTCAACATGTACCTGTACCATCCCAACTGGAAGCAAGTGCCAAGCTGCTGGCAAATTTTTTCCCCACAACTGACATGACTGAAACAGACTTGAGTTCTCTGTGGATAATCGAGCTAGTCCAAGGGCAAGGTCATCTTATCATCCTGACATTTATAATATGACGATACATATGCCTGAAGTATACTTTGTTCTGAAGGACACTCACAGTCACATATTCTAAATTCCCCACCACATTTCCCATGTTTACAACTTGATACAACAANTCCGACGCAAACTGTTGGATTGGGACACCAATGTCAGCTTTCCTTTCTTTTCGGCTTCTTCTGCCAAAGAATTGGCCTTCAGTTCCATTGACTCAATATCTTCCCTCAGTCTCTTTCTAGTTTGCTTCACATCATGGATATCATCCTCTAGTTTCCTTTTTACCCGGCTTTTCGCTTGCTTCTCTTTCTCCCGTTTTTGTTCCTCAAGATATGCCAAGTAATTTTGGCGTCCTGATGCTGCAGCAGCTAGTAACTGAGGGGTCATCTTCACATTAAGCACTCCACCACAGGCAGCAACATGATCACAGATATGCCTCCTAGCTTCAAAACCCTTCTCAGACAAGTTGTCAGCAGCCACCTGAAGATGAAAATGATTTTCTCAACAACAATGCACATGATGTGCAAGGCCTTTGAGGCACTGGAGACCCCAAAGGAATAATACAAGGGCTGCAAAATGACTGAGTTTTGGAAAATCAAGGGCCTGCTAGCTTATAGAAGATGTATTATAACATAAACTGTACCTGCTTGTTCACTGAGAATCCCCTTTCTACTGATGCTTGGCCGTGGGAGAGGATCAGTAGCATACGGACTACCATCCAAAGATCTTTGTACTCTGGCTGATTATGGAGGTGACCGTGAAAGAATGTGTCCAATCGATCCTGTTCCTTATCCTTGGAGGGGTTGAAGTCTTTGAATGCTGAAGGTTCCTTGGCAACAGTCATATCAAGGAAATTGGCATACTGTGCTCCAACAATGTCACACTTCTCCAAAGGTATTCTTTTCTTATCAGCAAGAACCTGAAATTTAAACAGCAACAATCAAGCATCACAATTGAAAAATCAATAAATCTGGAGAGATTTATGCATGAAAAGAAAAGAAGGGAATGGGAATGCATCATACCTTTAACAGATGTCTCATGTGGTCAACACTCTCATCTCTATGTAGAACCATTTGTCTTGGATCAAGGCATGACATGTGACGAACAAGGCTGTACTTGATTGGCAATTTCTCCAGCAAGCGGCTGGTCAGGCACAACAAGACTTTCTGACACTCAGCACGGAATTCATAAACTTGAACCTCAGAGATTGTCTTCTCAGAGAGGAGTTTCCGGGTAGCTTCTGTAGCAGCTGCACCAACATTCACCTGAAATAATCATTTGAAAAGCTCTTCATTCAAGTGTAAAAGGAAAGGAAAAACAAGTTAATCAATCACTCACGGTTTGAATATCTGTCAAGGATTTGACCAAGTAGACATGACTTATCATAACACTCAACTTACCTGCCTAACCTCACATAGATTGTCCTTTTTCTTGACATCCAATTTTGTCACTTTGTATGGAGTCGTTATCCCACCCATGACATCAGACTTGATGAATCGCTGTAGAAGGTTCCGCATCATCATGAACAAATCGTTTCCAAGAAATGGTACCATAGGCATGTCAGTCTGGTATCTTTCCAGAAAGGGCTGAAGCTCACGAATAGTGGCAATGTAGAAGTGCGTCATTGGTATGATCATTGGATTTGCCACTGCATCTTTCACGACAGAATAGCTTTTGCACTGTGGTTTTGTCACTTTCTTTTCGTTCACTGCCTTTACGTAGACCTTCACATTGTCCCACACTGCAAGAAACCTTTCAGCAACTGGCAAGTTTTCCAACCATCTGTGTTTACAAAACTTCATGGGATAGAGACTACTCCCAGTAACTGATTGGTAATCCTCTCTTCTGGCTGGTGAGTCCTTGAACAGCCAATACATGCTGCTGTATAAGTCATCAAGAACACTGAAATACTGATTCTTTTCCATGGCATACTTGAAAGCTCCATGCAGAATGTGTAGACCACACGAACCTATCTCTAATAGTATCTTGCCAAATTCTCCTTCTATCTTCTCAACCATATTACGATGGAATTTCCAATTCACTGACGGTCCGTCCATTGATATTTGAAGCAAATTCCCAAGCTGGAGATTATGCACACAGTTCAAAAAATGCTCAGCGAGGGTATCAGCATCCCCATGGCCTAGAAATTCTGACCCATAATAACGAGACTTGACCAGATCACCATCCCAAAAACGGACGAGTACATCCAGTTGTTTCTTCTGGTTCTGAGAGTTCAAACTTTCATCGAATAACAGCACGAATTCATCCTTTCCACAAACCGACTTCTCAAGGAGTGATTTGAAATATGGTGCAATGCCATAAGTGGCCATCCTTGAACACTTCGACTCACCACATGTGAAAGCTTGAGCAATTTTGCTGTCCGGGAACATCGCCTGGAAAAGTGCACCTGTACCCTCACAGGATCTATATGAATTATGAGAGGTAACAGTATTAAGGCACCAGAAGGTCTCAGCACTAAGTGTTTCATTCTTCGAAACAAATTTATCCATCACTGATGTGGCTCCAGAGATTGTTCCAGTATTAGGCCTAGGCCTACTAAGAGAAGTTGGCTGGGAAGATAATGAAGCTGCAGCAGCATTCCCACTCTGGCATGTCTGTGTCACTGTTGAGGCGGCCTTTGACACTGTGAAAAAACTACCGATTGTTCTGTCCTTGTCTTTCAAACCTGAAAGTATAATATGACAAAATTCTCCTGTCATATCAAAAGGCTCATGATTTTGAAAAATAAAGATAAAATGGCTTGTGGACCATTGCAGGTTGGTACTGACATCATGACTGATCAATGACACTGTAAGTGTCTCACTCATCACAGCCCCGCCGGCCATATACATGTAGCCAGTAGGCCTATAGGTCTGCGTGTATTGCCTGTACATCGCTATGTACATACAGTGCATCGATACACATCGGCTTGTGTACATCATTCAGCCAGAAAGTTCAACTTCTCGATGTTGAAAACATAAAACTGGTCAGATATGGCTAACTTTCTTTCACATTTCAACAAGGCAAAGACGAGAAAATAAACAATATGAATGATGGTAGGTAGGCCTACGGAGTTCTAACTTACGTTTCTTATGCTTCTGGCCATCTCCATGGCTGACGACCGCTGTCCAGCCAAGACTTTTCAAATCGAAGTTTTTGCAGCAAATTACGCATCTTGCTTGTGTGGAATTGTTCGTTTTCGCGATCCATTCTCGGCACTCTGATCTCTGCAACCACTCGTCTTGAAAATGGCAATTCCCAGGCATTGTTCTCGCTCTATTTCTAGCAAAATATCACCGCAAGAAGTCTTTGTTCCCGGCAGCGACTATTCAAAATGGCATTGTGTGTCAACAATGACAATTCTCCGAAAGACCGCCGAAGACTACCGGAGATTCCCGAACACGATCACGTGATTGTTGGCGGGAAAGGACTGGCGGGAAGACGCAGAAGCCGGGCCAATGCCGGCGGCCGCGTCCCCGACTTTCTCTTTCACGACGGAAAGAAATTAACGCGACAATTTAAAAAATAGGGGAAATTTTATTTTCAAGACTAAACATTTGATTTTTTAAGGACTTTTATGGACTTTATATGATTTTCTCAATATTTATGGACTTTCAAGGCCTTGAAATTAAGCTTTTTAAATTCTAGGACTTTCATGGTTTTTAAGGACCCGTACGAACCCTGTAGAAATTATGGCAAAAACGTAATGGTTGGCACCTCTGCAATGGCAATGAACGGCATGGTTGATGTATCTCAGTATTATGCATTACCAGTACTGATATCACAACACAATGTATCACTACCAGCCTATATTTACAAATGTATGCTTTGCATCACAACCCAGCTGAACAAACAGAAAGGGGAGGGTCACGTAGTTGTGATATTAGCTTTATATTTTATTGAAGGAAGGACAACTCGGTGGACATAAGGTGAATATAGCATAGTCAAACAGTCGGTGACTTCAACCCCTCAGTCTATCTATACGTCTGTACCTGGGTAATACTACTATTTACTAGAGGGCACTGTCGTCACACCTCAGACCTGACAAGGTGAACTGTTACTGTAGCTGGTAGGCGATGTAAGCATCTGATCATAATCATTATATTACGGCATATGGAATAATGTTTTAACAGCAGGGTTTCCGCCAGAGGGGGGCTGTGTCTCAACAAAGTGAAGACTCAAGGACAGACCCACTGTACCAGACAACTCGGAAGAAGAATGACCGAACCAGCGATTAACCAAAATTACTTCTTATTGCAGGTTAGGCTGATTTCAAGTTGCAAGTCTAGGAGTCATGAGAGTGGAATGCCCATGATGAATGCACAACAAAACTCTGATTAGATCAGGGAGACAAACTCTTGTCATGTCCTGGCTACAGGGNAACTGTCAATACGGGGGTAGTCAGATTTACAATGAGAACAATAGAATCGATCAGGCACGTGTCCAAGATCTCGAGCAGACGGGGGTCAAGGAAAGCCCGAGGGGGGAAAATTGGAATGGGGCTGTTCACTTAAGGCTCAATTGTACAATATAAATCTAAGAATTACATTGCCCTGGCCTCTTTCTTGCTTATGTCATACTCCCCTCATGCCTGACTGCACAAGCCTCTACTGGAAAGTCTAATTAGACCAATAGGCCAAAAATGTGGTTCTTAGGATTTTGTAAAATTGACCCTTAATAAGTGAACAGCCCCTTTTGTAAAATCTGCACACCTACGATGCCATTTCCCAGCATTTCAGCCAACATCTACTTGGCTCTCTCCCTTTTATTTATGTAAACAAAAATCTATGGTCTGTGCGAGCAGGGGGGGTCCGGACCCCCTGGACACACGCCTGTCCATGATACCAGGAGAGAAGGGCAAAGGAAAATGTGCTTGCCAAACAACACAATGAGAATCAACGCACATATGAATCCAGTGCTGTCACCCGGATACGCCTCATATTTCATCATTGGAAACTATCATCTTTGTGTGGGTGCTGCCTATGGAAAGCTAAGCCGTGCTAATGGTAATGGCCGGAAGATTATTTCCCTTTCTTCGTGACAACAATGGCTGAGCCAGAAAAGAGCATGTGGGAGAGCAGGGAGATCAAAGTTGCAGCGATCACAATGAGAAATCACGCGTTGGAATGTTTTCCTACCAACAGATTTTTTTCAGTTCCAACCTTCGATTTTTTCAGACATTTCCATATTGTTCCCTCTGTAACCCGTTAAACGGTGTAATTAATTTTCAAAATTTTTTTTCTTTCTTAGAACCCCCCCCCCAAAGTATTTGACAAGGTTCAGAACATTATATCACGTCCTACGCACTGTAAAGCACCATTTCCTTGCAAGGTGTACTATTACGTCCTACACAAGCTGAGATCCTCAGGTGTTTTCGGGGGGTTCTCCGGATTTCGTAATGACGTAATATGACGTCCTACCCAGTTAACGGGTTAAGCAAATGTGAAACGTTTTGAATCTTTTAATCTAACTGACCTCCCATCCACTGTAATCAGTCTTACCTGCTCCAGGTGATACAGAGTCGACCCGATGTGATCAACCTTGCCTCTGCATAATGTAACAGAGTCGATCAGATGATCAACCTTACCTGTCTCTTGCAAATATAACAGAGTCTACTTGATGTGATCAAACTTACCTGTCTCCACATGAGGTAAGAGTCTATCCAATGTGATTAGTCTTACCTGTCTCCACAAGATGTAGAATAGTTTAGCCTACGTGATAAATCTCAGTTGTCTCTACATGGCATGCATGATGAATGGTGCGACAGTCCACCCGATATGATCAATCTTTATACTTTATAAAGGGTGGACAATCGATTTTAAAATACATGTTCAAGAGTAGTGACATCCCATATATAGTAACGATGTACTTATGAACCCAGTGACCAGGCCACTTGACATGTGTCCAAACATTCCAGAATACATATAAATAGGCACACTTCATGTTGGATTGTTCGCCCCATTGTATTCATTTTGATGAAGAGTGCGGCGGTTGCACAAAATGGTGAAGTGGGAATATACTACAACAGTGTTATATCTAGGATTTCAGAAGGGCATGGTGCAAACTTTGCGAAAAGGGCACTTCAACCTAGAAAAGGGCACTTTTCATTCGCGACATTTCTTCTAACGGAATTTGAAAAGCTCAAAAGTTAAAAAGGTCTCTATAACTCCAGTCAACAGCCAATTTAAGCCGCTTTCTAAGGTGATATGACCAAAAGTGACCATGGCAAAGGGGTCTGGGGGTACTAAAAACCTTTAAAAAAAAAAAAAATTTTTTTTAGGGGCATGGCGCCCTAGGGGGTTAAAATAGGGCACAATGGCGCCCCCTTTTGGCGGCATGGCGCGGCGCCACTCTAAAATGGCCTAGATATAACACTGTACAAGTGAGAATTGATATTCTGATAAGTCATACACGTACGATGGAGAAATCAATGACTTTTTTTTACAAACAAAGGTTCAACAACCACATCGATATGTAGTTTACATTATCTTACATTAATCCCAAAATAGAACAATGAATCATCAGGGAAATATGCAAAAGCAATATCTCAGCCCAAAAGGGTTAACACAATATGTATCCTGGACTCAGCTTTATGGTATCCCCATTGGCATCCACAGATTCCACTGAATTTTATAAGGAGAAACTTCCAGAGAGTATTATCAGGATAACGCAAGAGGCAGCCCCACGGGACTTGGCCCAGTAATCCTTATATTCATCTCAAACTGATCACAGTAATGGACAACAGAACACCTGCCTCAAGACGAACGAACCGATAAACGGAGAGTGTGATTGCTGCCTTAACGCGGCAGTCAAATTGCTGGTCCTCATCGCAAGGTTCGATACTAACAATCATCCAATACATTCTCCCCTTAATTACGTTAGCCAAAATCAATATGTTGGCCAGATACCACTGGTGCATCGGATTGTTCGTGAAAAGTGTCACCAGAGTTGCTGCTGGCAGTGTGTAGTCTTGGAAACATTCATGGATGAAAATAGTCAATTCCATTAGCATAACAATAAACACGCATACAGGTCACCGGAGCAAAAAATATGGGAGTTCAAGGGACAATCTGATCAAAGCTCGACACAAGTACATGTACAAACTCTGTGGCGGATCTTCACGGTATGGTATCATCACAAGAATACCATAAAACTACATCGAAGCACTAGGCCCTCAGGCCAACAGAGAGAAGAACAGGGGGAACTATGATGAACAAGCAACCCCATAGAAAACCAAAATTATCAGAGAAAGCCAAGCCCTCTCTATCATGACTGAAAATTGAACCCAAACTACATTGGTGACAAGGTCCAATGACTTCCACTTGGCCAATCTGACAGGATATCTTTAACTGCAACAAATCAAATTGATACAGGATAGGAAACATGGAAACCATTACTTACTTTTCTTCTTGGAAGCCATCCTCATCAGCACTAATGAACTGAATGAAATCAATGTGTTAGAACTAAGTCCTTAGTCCAAAAAAAAACACTTCAGAAGATTCCAAACTTATTCCGTGAAAGTGGGTGTAAAAACTATGTACGTACACATTCCTATAAAGTCTGAAGTAAATTCATTTATACAAGGACGGCAAACCTTCCTCAATCTGAGTTTCATGTATACATATAGCCTACACACCTTGTTAAGTCAGAGTCACAAAGCAAAGCCCACCTCTGGAGAAATTAGAAGAACCTTTGAAAGATAATTCTCGGCTAATTCTTCCCTACTGAGCCATGTCACCATCTACAAAAGCATATACGTGTATGATGACGTGATTCATAAGATTAAGAAGCAATTGGAATGCATACTTACATTACAATATGAAGGATTCGCCGGAATAAATGGCGCACCATGTCCAGAGAATCTCCGGTTTTCGTTCTTAAAACAGGAAGTGCAATGCCCTCACAGCCTTGCCCATTATTGGCCTACCGGTAGAACTACACAATACCACAATACATGCGGATGCACTGAAGCATTCAGAAGACTTTAGCAGTATGGGGCATTTGCAAAAACATTGCCCATAAAGGTCTACCAAGCGAACATGTGTGTGTGGTATAATTTCACACATACTTATGCATTGGCTTTGACAATAGATCCTTCTGTATTTAATCTTTTAACACTACAATAGCTCTGCTGTGTAGGACTAATTCAATACAGTACAGATCATGTACTGTTTTTCACATACTGTTTTTCACATAATGCAAATTGACCAAGGCATAACTGGTTAATCCTGGCATGATCATTACTGTGTTTAACATCCCTAAAACAAATATACATTGGGTAGGCCCTAGGCCCTGAGGACAAGCAGGGAAGTTTGACATTTCATCTGATATGTCTGAGGTATAACACATTTCAATGTGCATGATGTGGGATTGTTTGAAAATAGATTTTACAGTACCTCACCTTCAGATCACTCCACTGCACTGCATGGTTTGGATTGTCACACATTGTGAAATTGGCAAGCTATGCTAAAGAAAATTGGTGAATTTGCCCAAATCATGTCACACATGGATAGCAACTCAACTGTGCATTTGAAAATTTTGACCTTAACTCACACCAGCCCTCACTGCACTATCCTCTGAAAACAGAAAGAAGAAATGAAGCAGAAAATTAAATCTCATGAAATTGATCCCCCTCACCTTGCTGTGCCCCGCCTGTTCCCAGTATATTCCAATTCTCCGGAATCCTGATATGTGTGAATGCACTAGATAACCTGTCGTCCAAAGTTGATAAAGATTCCTCCGCTAAATTGAAATAATCCGATTTAATGTTATCTAAGTTTTCTAGCGCATCCAATCTATTTACGCTATCCACAAGGAATTCTGCCATGTAATGAGCGCTGCCGTAAATGTAGTCAAACTCGCACGTTGCCAGCACAGTCACGGAATGATCACGAAACATACACACAAGAAGTTGGACATTTTCAACGGCATCGTGACCTGAAACGAGATTGCAAATCATAATCAGATACAAGAGGATGATTTCTTTCCATTAGGGGAGATCAACAAGTTTTTGATTATCAATGGCAAGTGTGGCGTAGGCGGTTTTGACTATCGAGAAATAATGGTGTTCTACACTTCCAGTCTTCCTCAACAAAGGTGGAAAAGGCTTTTTTCTGCATGGCTTTTGTAAGGAGCATTTTGGGAAAACGGAAGAAAGATTGAAATCTGAAAATAAATACTTTGCAAACCAATGCAACAGTGTGATATCACCGACGGCATCAGTTAATGTGGTAGTCTACAACATTAAGACATTAATTTCATGAAAGGAAAACATCCATCGTAGACCTCAGAAACCAATGACCTATAGCAAGGCGAACCGACGAAATTTGATTCATCAATCAGGAAAGCAGTCCGGACTTTCATCTTTCACCTATTAACTGCTCAGGTTGTTTGAGCCAAAATGGTTAGAGAACATGATCGAAGCAGTTAGCCGCTGCTGCAGGCGACAATTAGTATTGGCGATAATAACCTCATTGGATGTAGCCGCAAGAGATTATACGCACGCGAAATGAGTGTTCACTGATAGCCACAACCACGATGGCGACTATTAGCGACCAACTATCGTGCCTGAATTCTTTTTTTCTAATTAATAAGCAATAAGGGAGTTGTGGCAACTTAAGATAGGATGATGCATTGGTCAAATTGTCAGTGGCTATTGCGGCAATATGTAACTCTTCAAGTTTGCCATATGGATTTTTGTCGTTTTCTAATCAGGTTGAGACTTGAATGAATTCAAATTCAAATTCAAATTTCAAATTCAAATGAATGATGTACAAGCTCTTCCCACCAAGTTCCCACCATCTTGACGTGTGACGGTCTTCACCCAATCCAAGACCCAAATACAGTAAAACAGACTGCTTCCCACTTATACCATCTTCAACATCAGAGGGTTGTTATCTCATCCAATCACGTTGTCCCTCGAAGGGGTCCTTTTGAAAGCACCTATGATCCACAGCATTTCCGCCAGCTAAAAACTTCTGATGAATATGAGACATTGCGTTTTGAAAATATCCTTTGCACAGATCATGGAATAGATAGGTCCATGGAAAAAGGAAGTGATTGCTGATGGTGGGCAGCCTTTGTTGGTTCCTTTTGATGTTGTGCAGGGTTGGAATAAGTGACTGGGTATCTTCTGGTATCATTCTTTAGAATAACACCCAGAGGCTATGTGGATTACTTCCTTGAACGAGTGATGAGCATGTTCATTTGTGGGTGAAGAGGATCAGTATTATGATGAGAGGAATTGGTGATGGGTCAAAGCAGTTATTGGCACAAGAATGCTACAGGTTCTTGCTGTGTTTATGAACAATTAGCAAAATCCATCGCTTGTAATGTTAGTTTTTGTCTGCAGCCACTCTGTGTGGAAAGTGTTACGGTTCATTGTGGTGATTATGAAATAGTATAAATTGACATTTTATGGTTGCAGTTTTGTTTGCCATGATTGTTCAATGCTGCACTTTGATTTGCTATCAGTGAGAAGGACAATGTTTTTGATTACCTGCAGCAGTACAGTTTAGTAAATATTGGAAGAAGGTACAACTACTAGTGGTTTCAGAACACTTGTTGTTCTTCATGTCTTCAGATTATCTCACAGACTTTCAACTCCAACTGTGAGATCAGACAATGAAACCAACAGCTCCCAATTATTACCTCCACCAGCAAAGTCTGACTATCAAAATGTTTTCACTGAAATTAACTGGCTTTATGAAAAGGAAAGCCCCTACAACCATCGCACCATAATCAAAACTCTTTAACAATCTGTAATTTCCTGCAGACATTTTAAGAACTGCGCCATTTGCGGCAATTACTCCGGCAGTATAAACCGCAGAACATGATGTTCTGAGGGGAAAATTTCAATGGGAAAATTTAATGAGAGAACAGACTCGTGTACGAGATTTTAAGGCAAGGACAGGTAAAGGGTACATGTGTATATGGTGGAACCTCCAAGGGCACATCACTTCCAGGATAACACTCCTAAACCAAAAGCACCAAACATCACTCTTACTACAATATAGCCATTGAACCTTTTGATGTTTTGCATGCAATACTGGCAAATACTTGTAGCAGGTCTATATCAAGCAGTTCTCCCCTGTCACAGACAGGAAAGGCTGAACTCTCTCTCTCATTTCTATCAGAATCCCTGGATGTTTCAATCATCTCAATGACGGTTACAAAAAAAGACAGTCACCATGACTGTAATCTCGTGCTGACATTTAGCTTCTGTTGATGTCTGGTTTGATTGTCTGCTGACAGGATTTTGAAGCAATCTCGTGAAAGAGATTTCGCTTATTGGCACTTTCTAGGATCAAGAGTCTGATGAGACAAGCTCTCAAATAATGAACAGGATTACAGCCACTTCTTTGTGATGTAGCAGATTTTCTGTGTGTCTTTGTCAAGAATGGAATCTTACGATGGCAGTGTAAATCTTTCAGGAAGTGTCTTTCATTCATAAATGTTTTCCAGGAGTAGTACTAGAAGTACTTGGAATGCAAACCCTTGTGATGATAAAGATATTAGAGGTATGGAAAGATTCCTAACTTGGGCCCACTAAGAGCCAAAACCTAAATCTTGGCGATAACAGATCTACAGTATGCAATAACCAAAAAAACTCCATACAGTCACTGCATCAGTGACAGCAAGAGGCCCTTCACAATTGAAGAAACACTGTCGTTTCGGTAATCCTTCAGGTTTCAATGGCTACTCTCCAGTGTTCAGTGTTTACAAATCAGTCGTGTTGATCACTTGAGTGCTATCAGAAATGGGAAATATTGATCATGAAATTCTTTTCATCACAACAGCACGAATCATCGTTGTTTCATCGTCGATCTTGATTACCTGCACATCGATACAACACTCTTTCTTTACAGATTGTGGCTAAAATCCATGATGAGCACAGTTGGAATCCATTTGGTCATCTGGCATCTCCTCCAGCAAGGTGACAGCATACACACAAATGAACAAATTCATGTCTGTGAGATGATCTCACTGACATGAGCTCCTAACTTGGCAGCACACTAATTCACGTCTATGAGATAGGAAACCCAAGTTAGTGAGCCCTGTCACAGACATGGCTTCCTATCTCACAGACATGGCTTCCAGAGATGACCTCACTGAGAGCTCTGTGCCCACCTAAAACTCTGCAAATTTGCTCTTGGGGTAAGAACCAACACAACCTCTAATGCCGTTTATGGGGAGCTTGGGAGATATCCATTGTACATCTCAATTATAAAGCATATGTTGTCTTTCTGTCCACTGGCAACGATGTGAACCCACTTCTTAAGGATGCCTGGTTAGTTAGCAAAGATTTACATGAAAAGGGCTCCGACTCATGGTACTCCTCAATTAAGCTACTACAAAATGAACTGGGTATTGGCGACTCTGATCTTAGCAGTATGGGGGTTACCGGCGTCACAAACAAGCTGGAAGAGATCTTTATTGGAAATTGGAGAAACGAAATTTGGAATGATAGCAGGAAACATGGCCAGGGGAACAAACTGCGGTTTTACAGAAAATTCAAGATCAGACTTATGTTTGAACCTTATCTTGAGTCAGTGAGGAATAAGCCAGCTTTACAGTCACTCATAAATTTCAGAACAGGCTGTCACAACTTGCATATTGAGAAGGGCAGGCACAAGAAATTAAATGTTATGGACCGGGTCTGTCACTGTGACAGCACCAAAGTTGAGGATGAATACCATTTCGCCATGGAATGTCCTACATATAATCACCTGAGGTCCCAACTCTTTGACTCGATCTCTGAAATAAATTCTAATTTTACGGACCTTGATCTCGAGGGAAAACTCACCTGGTTACTGTCTAACGAGGACAATTTTATATGTACCATTTTAGCCAATTTTATTCACCAATGCTTTGAAACTAGGAAAACCAAAACCAGTCTTGTGCCATAGCGAAACGATATCTTCTGCTGACACTATGTTGTCAACACGTGCTCTGCTGCGAGGATTCCCTGCCTTATCTTATGTTTATCTATCTTTTAATTTTAATTGCTCAAAGAGAATATCACTGTATTATGTTCTTACTATGTTTTATGTTTTATTATCTTTATATCACATTATGCACACAATATGTAGACCTTTTATTCTAGTCATCAGGGTACATTTCCTCTAGACAGATCCCTGATGACTTTTCCTCCTTCTTTCTTCTTTTAAAGCCCCACAGTATTGAATTTTGCTGGATTTTCAAAGTGTTGGGAGAATGCTGGTCGAGGTCTCATAGCATCGTGAAGGTCCCCAAAATGCCTGCCTGATGCGTATTTCCGAGAATCAAGGCCTAGTTTTCAGCACACAATGAAAAAATCTGCAGGGAGGGCTCTATGTATTCAGATGGAGCGCAGTACATTTTACACGTCGTGACGTCGTGCACTGACGTCAAGAATCGCGGCGATGATTTGCGTTTTTCAGATTCAATACAGTGGGGCTTTAACTATCTCACTGCACAGTTTATTGTACTTTTCTAGTCTGATGTAATATTTATTTACAAGGACACAATAAACTAATTTGAATTTGAATTTGTATGTCTATGAGATAGGAAACCCATGTTTGTGAGTCCTGTCACTGACACGGCTTCCTATTTCACAGACATGGCTTCCACAGATGATTTCACAGAGATCTTGAGTTGAAGCTCATGGATTCACAAGATTTGTTTCATTGAATAAAATACATGGCAAACAACATCCATGCTTGACTTGAACAATCAACGGTGCATAAGCCTAGGAAATGGATGTGAGAATTTAAAACTAACGTATACATACTCGGAATGGTTGCTTGTAATGTCTGCTGATTGACTATTTTCCCCTGGGTGATATGTCGTCTCTTGGCTCCATCAAAGATCAGGTACAGCTCACAGTCTGGTAATAAGGTTGTGTTTTCTCCAAAAGCAACAACGATCGTGTTACCACCCTGAAATAAGAGAGAAATATCTAAATTTGTTTTACGTATAGAACAAAATGGAAGGGTTCTGGTCTAAGTATCACCTGTCCTTTTGAAAACTTGCTAATGAATTCCATTAGAAACAAAACTCTTTCCCATTCCAGAAAAAGAATAGTCTCTTGGTTTCCATATTGGGAAGATACACTACGTGTCAAAAAAAGGGTCAATTTCTGGGAGGAATTGAAGCTTTTACAAGCTAACTATGAATAATAAAGCTACACCTGAGCCTGCAGGCTTAGGAACACTGCACTGTAGGATTCTGGTTCAATCTGGTGATTATTTTCTAAGATTTGGCGCAGGGTTTTGTAATAGATTCTATTGTACTTCTAACATCACATAATTTACTTCTTCATCAACAGAAGCTATATTTTCCCCTCCGAGGCATCATTGTTAGGCTTACACCCACATCATACCCTCCAGTTGAGGAACAGATTTCACAAATAGATAGAAACTTTGGATGCTTTTATTTATCATGATGTCAAACTGTATTTCTCAGACAAAAATAGTCGAGGCTTTGATATGAGAAGTTTAGCTTGCAGGAAGATCAAATGCCAAGTGTGAAATGTGCAACAAAAGCTGACAAAATTACGGTAACAACTGTTAGCTTTAAGTCATTTATATAAGATAATCCAGCAGTCAAATACAAACTGTGGACATTATCAGCACAGGGACAACATACATGTAGCAGACTTTATTTGAAGATTCCATGTATCTTGTCAAAGGGCAATGCCATTACTGTAGCTTATTGATTGAATAAATCCCAAACTGTCACCATTCTAACACTCCTTCATACCAGGTACAAGACAATTTACTCATTTGTCCCACGGGTAAATCAGGATGACGAGGAGTAATGGCCAAGTATTTGGTCAATATTGCTGTATGTAGCATCGTCAATCAGGGCTGGTGTTGAGAAGTGGAGTCTCTGTTGTGTCAGAACAAACAAGACTGCTAATATGCCTTATCCATTCACCAATCCAATTTTTCAGGTATGGGTGAAATTCACACAAGGTTCAGCCCCGTGTTTTTGTATGGAATGATGGGGGTCAACATTTGTCCAATCAGATCTCAAGTTCGAGATAAAAACTACTCACATAGATTGGTGATTCCTTTGGTGAGAAAGCCATCTGACAGCCCGCTGTAAAGAGATGAAAGTGATAACATGATAATTAACGTTAAATCCAGCAAAGTACAGCAGAGAATACCTTTTGCTTTCTGAAAGTGAACCTGCTTAAAACAATATAAAATGTTTAGAATCAATGCCCATGGAAAAGACAGCCAAACATCACATAACGGAGTCAACCCACTGAAAACAGTCAAACGATCAAAAATACATAACGAAGGTGCAGGTGATCTACATTAAATGTATCGACATTTACACCAACAATCCCTTCAAAAGCTAGAGACATGCTAAGACTATAGTCATTGAATTGTGAAAAAACACCTGCCTTTGATACCAGACGATACACTAGTCAGCCCAGAACAAGCAGATATCAGCTGACTAAGTCACTCCATGCCTTTGGGGCATCTAGACGCTCAAACAAGTCACATGGCGCAATAAGAAAAATCACTGCGTGTACTGTCGTATGAATACGGAGTCTTTTTTATGGGAGACAAGATATTACGATTGAGAAATGGGGAAATTTTCTATTTTTGTGCCATGGTATTTGTTTGATACTCTGTTTTGAGATTAAATGGTGAAGATTGACAAATTTCCACTCACAAAGAATGCACAGCTTTTCACACCAACTGATCTGAGAGATGAGACAATTTTCCGAAAGCCAGTTATCCAAAAAAATATTTCCGTCAGTCAATATCAATCTGAACTGATCTGTACAGTTGTGACAGTGGGACAAGGGTTTTTGACCACACTGCATCCTGGGATCATTTATTAGACATGGACGGTAGATCCCTTGGCTTCACACTTAATTATTGACGAATGAGGATACATGAAACCATATGGACTGCAAGTCAAAGAAGACAAACACAAATGAAACCATTTGGACTGAAAGTCAAAGAAGACACACAGACGAAGGTCCATACAACAGTCCAAACCATATCTGATAGGGTTAAGGTACATGTATCTTACATGATCCAGCAGAAGCCAAATCTTGCCAAACAGGCATCAGTATGCCAGTCTGTCCAAGAGGCAACAGCCAAATCATACCCAACACTAGGAAACTCGTGTACACAAAGACACCACCAGTCACGAGTGGGGCAGTCGTCCTTCTGGAGATTATGCTTTATCTTGAGTAAACATCTAACATGATACAATGATCCTCAATGGAATTCTATGTTTAGCTTCTAAAATAGAGAGTACATGAGACAACCTACAAGAGGATACTCACAAAATTTACACAGCAACACCTAAATGACCAAACTTCCATAGTAATAGAGTAACTAAGGGAAATGTGCGATGATGAGATTTTGAGCACATTTTTAGTACTTATCTACTTGATTTCTAACTGTACATCATCAGCAACACGTGTTTATGTTCGTCAAGTTTCATCCTAAAATGAAGAGTTCAGAGCTCCAGTTGCGCCCAAAATATGGACAAGAAACCTGTGAGGACTGAGTAACATATTGTTGGAAGCGAGAGCCAGGTAGGCAAATCGAGAAAGTCTGGCCATGTCCTTGCACTTACTAATATCAATCAGAACAGAACAGCAAATGACTCCAAGAGAAAGAAGGAAGTGTAATATATCCAAGATCGATTTATTGTGTCCTTCACGTGTGAGAATTAGATATCACACAGGTGAAATCCAATTCACATGATCTTTTCCACTATGCCTGTAGGACAAACAATGGCAATGCATTGACGAAAAATCCAGCGATTAACATACAGTGGAACCTCCCTTAGCGGACACCTCTGCCAGGAGGACACCTCTCTATTAAGGACACCAAAGTTCAGTCCCAACTTGGCCGTTTCTATTCATTTTGACCTCTGTAATCAGGACACCTCTCAATTAAGGACGGCATTTGTCAGTCCCAGAGGTGTCCTTAATAGAGAGGTTCCACTGTATTAGGGGGTGTACTATAAAGAAGGGTCCACTGGTTAGAGAAACATAATCTCTGGATCAATATTTGCGGTGTTAAGTCGGTATTGTTGACTGACTTACCAAACAATAAACCATAACCCATTCCAATGCATAAAAGCCGATATTTCAACCACTGAAAATTTGAATGTAGAAGTCAAAGAGAGTTTGCTTCAAATCCACTTATTAAACATGCACCAAAGTTTTATATGTTGATTGTGATTTATATATCACAAAAGTATCATATGTCTCAGCTTTTATTGTGAAATTACGTTTTCTAGCTTGAAGATGAAATTTAAGGTCACACTAGGAGTCAGCCATTTTTCATATGGATTCATTATTAGACTCTTCCTTCCCATGGTCACACCTTTAGTATTAGTACATGCAATCCAACCCTCATATTGATATTGGTGAGCCTGCTGTGTTTCCATAATGGTTTTCTGATGGGTTCGACTAGAGTGACGATATACATCACAGGGTGTACAGCTTTCACATAATGTCACATCTGATGACAGACTCTGGTTAAAAATTGGCGATGTCACATCACACACGATACAGCAAAGCAGCATCACCATAATACATTTTTTTAGAAGATGACTCCGTGGTTCATTACAGTACCAGAATATTATCCAGGACTCATGTATTGTATTCTGATCATCAATAAAAAGGGGAACACGTATTGTGTTTGCTGTCATGGAGACAGCCCGAGTTGGCTCCCACAGCTCTAGTGGCTTCACATTGGCAAATATCAAGACAAACAGAACAGAAGACAAGAAGGATTATCTGAAGCCTCGTAGGCCTGCAGCTCATCAGGGAATTGCCAGCTTAGCTGACTTCAAGAACAAGGGATAATGGCCCCTTCAGCTATCAGCATTGATATCTCGATGAGGGAGCTATGCTCAAGCAACGAATCAAACAGCTTCTTGTTACAGACCAAGATAGTGCCCATCATAACCTTGATTTCATTCGGAAGGTCTGCCTTGAACGACCCACTGAAAGCTGAAACCCTTCTCCAAATATAGCAGCTTTTTAAATCCAGGACACGAAGCCCTCTTGGGTATAATCATACAATGTCACCCACAAAACCACGCCAAATTCACACCTAATCGGTGCATTCAGCGGTTTTAGATTTTCATCAGAAGCCATAGAAATGAAGGTAGTAAGTGATACAGAAATAAGAAGACAAATGTAACAGGTGAGTATACCGGTGGTATAGATGTTGAGAAAATGAAAGCTAGCACGCAATTCTCTGCTTGGCCCAGAAGCTTCGGCAGGATTACCTGAAATGACGCCTGCTGTCAAGCAATCATTTTCCTGCCCATATTTGCAACATGCAATCGATCAGAGTGGATTCGTGCCAGTAGTGAAGACAGGAGGAGATGACTAGCCCTTCCATCACTCAGTTCAACAAACTTTTTGGATATTAAGCAGGTAATCAGTTAGAGAGAGATGACTAGCCATGTCTCTCGTGGTACATGGGCAGATAGAAATCATCTGTGCTACATTGGAAGAAGCAGCAAGCACAACTGCATGAACTGAATCACAAGAAAGATTTGATTTCATGCTTCTGCCTAAAGTACACCAGTTTTCATATATGACTGCACATTCTCATGTCTAATTGACATCTCTATCAGAGTTCACTGACATCACCGAAACCAATCCTTTACTGAGTGGAAAACTGCAACTTGGCATGCCCCAATCAGAAGTGATATCAATATTAGACAACATGTCTAGAATATGTGAACAGGATGATCTATTCACTACAGCAAATTTTCCATCTTGTCAGACGCGAGGACAAGAATGACAAAATGAGTTTCCAGTGATTGAATGCCGTCTTGCTAGGTAGGCTGGGTGGAATGACAAATTTCTTGGCTTTGATTGAATACCAGAATGAGACTAAATGAACGAGGAATCTGAAAACTGATGGAAATGAAGAATGGATCATACTTCAAAAAGGAAATTAGAATAATTAATCAATTACAGAAATTACAAAACACAGGTAGTTAAGTATTTTACTACAAATGTGGTACACAGTGTTTTTTAAAAGTTGATGCTACTACGATAAAATTACAATAAAAAAACTTCTTTTGGGATCTGTTACAACACTACATTTAATCAATATCCCCGATAAAATCAATGGCGAATCTTTCAATATACAATTGGCGCTCTTTCTACAACAATGAGCAAAATGTATCTTATGGGTTATTGAGGCCAGGACAATCTCGATCAGATCAGGGGTATAACACAGCAGGGTTTAGGGCTAACTGAACAATTGAATCTGTACCAGACATGCATCGGAGGAGGGGATGGTTTCTAGCAAGAGGAGAGTTTCTACTCCATGCCAACCACCACCTCAGGCTATACCATGCGGATGAAAGGTCATACAACTTACGCTGAAGGTCAAGGCCATTGCCATTGCTGTCATTTTTTACACTATTCAAGTCTTCATCTCCAGAGGCTTCTTTCTTTGATTTTGATGCTGGAAAGGGTCAACAGAACGTTTTAAACATAGAGTGATAGAGGGAGAAGTGCTGACTGCAAATGGATGGAGAGTAATAGAGGATTTGGTTGAAGATAATGCTTGAACTCGCATCGCTATCTGAAGTGGTGCCCAGTGCAGGTATTCTGAAGTGGTACCGTATTTTCGCGACTATAGGGCGCACCTGACTATAAGGCGCACCCCCTAATTTCACCCTAAACCCTTGTCGAAATCCATACATAAGACACAGAGGCTTCTTTCTTTGATTTTGATGCTGGAAAGGGTCAACAGAACGTTTTAAACATAGACTGATAGAGGGAGAAGTGCTGACTGCAAATGGATGGAGAGTAATAGAGGATTTGGTTGAAGATAATGCTTGAACTCGCATCGCTATCTGAAGTGGAGCCCAGTGCAGGTATTCTGAAGTGGTAATCCCATATTGTAAGACTGTTCATATCATTGTTGCATTGACCCCATGATCCGTAACATAGCAGAGAGATCTGACCACACTGAAAGTGAAATATTACCGGTAACTACTAGCAAATGAATGAATCCCAACTGGACTCGGTTTCATGAACAGAAAGTCTTTGAAATGAACAGAAAGTCTTGTCTACTTGTTCCATGCATTTACTCTCAGTGTTAGTGATTTTCACGAGATACTTAACTTATCATTGATCTAGTAGAAGTTTTATAGTGGCTGCCAATCCCAAAATCAACAATTACACACCTGTTAGTACATTGACATCAGATACAGTCAAATGGTGTGTCTTGTATGTGGGTAGATCCAGCCCGCCTACATACATGTACAACACGTCTGTCTGGTACCAGCTGATGTACATGAAGCGAAACTAGCCATGGAAGCAGGACAAGCAGAATTTCAGAACTTTAAGAGAATTAAACTTATTCCAGAGTAACCATGGCATTCCGAGATTATACAATATTCCAGATTGTTGAAATAAAATTCCATCAGAATCTAATCCAATCAATTGATAACCAAAATGGAGGAATCAAATGAGCAAATAAACTAGTATGGTACAATTTCCGTCAATTTGGAAGATGCGTCAAATTGTCGATAACATAATACCAAGAAAACAAGCGGTATTGAGAGAAATGAATAGGTGAAAGAGGAAACTACGGCATCGTTCTCAAATACACATCAACACACGATGATATTCCGTTGAAACATGCTGCTATAATAAAACCACCTGGCATACAGAGAACAATTTGAACACAAAGTATTGACACGAATCACAACTGGACCAGAAAATTCGCTGACTCCTTGATATCAGTCAGACCTTTCTCAATGCCAGATGGATACTCCAAATAGAGGCAGAGGCAGTGTAACTTTTTTCTTGAGAATCTCTGTGTTGGCTACAAATGATAGTGCATACTGACAATACTCTATAAGATGAATGTTCTTTACATTGCTGGTATCAACTCTGAATTCTTGTACCTTACTGAGTGAATGATAATAAGTTTTCTTTCCAAAGCAACAACACTGATGTTGTTCATCGCACAAGATATTGGTTTTCTCCTGTGATCCTATGACTGATTCAGCCCCGCGCAACCCAATACCCTCCAAAGAATCAATCAATGAAGTCAGCCCTCGAATAAGTTGCTGCCGTGTGTATGACATGGAATCTCATTGCTTTTGCCTTTTCAACCTGCTTCATCTAAGATGTTTTCCCACTTAAAGTGGATTGTTCGCGTCTGTCCAAAGTGAACCAAAAATAATAAAACAACCTGTTTTATTCGTAACAACAACTGGTAAATGCATTGCGGCGGCCGCTCCGGAAACTGTTCTGTGGAATCTTTGACTTGGTGCGAATAGTCCGCTTTAAGAAATATAATCCAGACTGCTCTATACTAGGCTACTAACAACACAACCAAGTCACACAGTCATTATATTACTCAAGATCCTATGACAATGAGGTCACTAATATCTAAGACAATCTGTCACATCAGATGATTGTTGAGAGCTTCCCATGGCAGCCAGTACAGGTACAGGTAATCAAATCATTGGGCAATTCCATCTGCGCTCGCATCATGCTGACTTCCTGCCCGTACTGCACATGAAGATTATGTTCCTAAGTAGAAATCACCATCATGAATCACGATACTCCACAGAATGATAAATACTAGAGTGACATCATTGATTCCATAAGCAGTAAAGCTTTAAGTATAAGAACATATTGGAGAATTATTCTAAATGGATCTGTGATATTTTCAATGCAATGGGAGTTGCATGCACATAGGCCAAGTACTTTCCACAGCGGAATATAAGCCCATATATCATCCCAGTAGGCCTAGAACATGGGAAAATCAATATCAAACACAATAAAATCAATGGTGCACCTGGTGAAATTCTAGACATATTTCCCTCCTCTGGTACTACTGTTTTATTAACTTTGTATCATACAGCATGTGTTACTACTTTCAATTTATTAATCATAAAATACATCAATTCATTGTATAGATATGGCTTCTTTTCCAAACTTGTTTACAATCACAATGGTCAATTCAAGGAAAAGGTTAGCAAAACCCAAGACCCACCTTCCTGATTAGGGCATCTCCGTTACTTACTTTAGGTAGACGAAAGCTAATCTATGAAAGCAACCACAGTACATTGCAAGTTGTCGTTTTTAAAGGATTGTTTTAACTAGCTTCAGACTGTAGCCATTTACCCATTGCAACATCATAGGCAATGATACCTCTGACTGAAGGAAGGAAACTGATCACCTGGGCAGAAAAACAGATACTTCGGACCAAAAATTGAACAGCAAAACTGCCAAGAAAGACCCTACTAGACTCACAAACTGGTAGTGAAGATTCCAATGTTGCACAAATAACATAATGCCAACAACAACTAAATGCACTCAAAATCTATTATATTTTGAGTTCCAAACCTGTTGCACTTACCCTCATCAACTGAAAATCATTCCTAATTTATGCTATCATTGCTCACACTTGTCCACAAAAACAAAAGACCTGCTTGATATGAATAAATTATGCACCATTTGTATACACACATGTCAGCAACAAGGAATAAATTAAGCCTTATATTCTTACATCCCGTCTTGTGCTGAGGAGCAATTGCAAGTTTTCCACTGAATTCAATGGGATGATTCGGAAATAAGATACAATTATAAGTAAAACGACAACATATCAGTCCCTACCTGATTCATCCATGTCTGTAGCCCTTGTTCAGGTGTCACTTAATAGGGCTTAGCAATCAGTTACCCCTGGTAACGGCAGCTTCCTTCAGTATCAGCAGAATAGAAACCAAGGCAACCTGTTGATAGACCAAGCTGACGCCTAGTGGATATGCATGGAACTGATATTTATCAGCAACCTGGACATGCTGGAAAGAAGAGAACTATGTTTTTATGAAAGTTGGTTAGGCCTAAAGAGGAAGCAAATAGTCAGGGTCGGATCCAGGGGGCGTCCCCCCCCCCTATTTAAGGCAGAGCAATGATTTTTTTAGCAAGAAAAATTCAATCATATAAAAATTCGAGTATTTTGCTCTCAGATGCCAGGAAAATGCATCTAAAAGCATTTAAATTGTCAAATTTTTCTGGGAGAGGGCCCCAGACCCCCCTTTGGGCTTCGTCGTGGTTTCGGTGCTCACAACCTCTGTCGAGCTACA
>NMRB01001388.1:18417-31166 GCA_002633025.1 Notospermus geniculatus
GTACTTACGATATGGCTTAAGTGAGATTGCTGATGATTCGTACAACTATGCTGTCAAGCCAAGCGGGCACAGTGCCATTGGCACTATTTTTGTGTTTTTGGTTTCCGCCACCTGGTGGCCAAGCTAAGAGTTGAATCGGACCGAAACTTGGTGTCATAGGTCATCTGACCTAGGGGTATATATGTACCAAGTTTCAGATCAATAGCTCCAGCGGTTACGAAACGTGCCCTGCTAACGGACAACGACGGACGACGACGGACGCAGACCCATGACAAGAGCTCACCCCAGGTGAGCTAATGATACCATTCTCCACAGGGAAGTCGTAAAGTTGGACCAGGGCCTACTTCAGGCAAGTACTGGTCACCGCTTGTCAATGAATTTCATCAAATATGGCCGCATCGTTCCAACTTTGATATCAGATCCTCCACTTCTACAGAACACATCCCCGTCAGCCTCTGGCTTCAGATGAGCCTGCATCAGGTCCAAGAGATAGATAACACCGACTCTCTCCGGGACAAGGTCCATGATGGCATTGGTGTATTTAGCAAGAAAACCATGCTGAAATTGGAAGGACACACTGAATAAACCACCTTTCTAATCAAAGTTAGGGACGCCTCGTTTAACATGGATCATTGGGTCATATGAATAAGGCCAGACTTTTTTTATGCCTTGTTTAGCGCACTTCAATTTCCAGAGATTTGTAGAGGTGGTCGGGAAAAAAATAAAAATAAAAATTTATTTTCTCCCTTCACAAAAGCATTCTGTAAAACAAGCAGAGCGGAGGAAGAAATAAAAATAAAATTTTATTTCAAAATATGGTAAATATTCATTGTTCTAACCACGGCAGACTATTATTCATAAGACAACGATTGTGATTGGTCTCATAGTGTGGCTCTGTTCATGATGTTAGGTGCTGTGAGCTGATTAGACTACTCAGGCGGGAAGGGCGGCGGTCGGAATAAAAATAAAGATAAAATTTTATTTTTTTTCTGTTTTGAGCAATTTTGAACGTTGGCGGGTTCGCTAAATGGTCAAAAATAAATATTTTTTTTATAACAATTGCCCACTATAGATACCACTTGAAACAACTATTACAGAGTCAGCTGAGCGCAAGGCCCATGGGCCTCTTGTTTTATTTTGGGACGCCTCGTTTAACATGGATCATTGGGTCATATGAATAAGGCCAGACTTTTTTTATACCTTGTTTAGCGCACTTCAATTTCCAGAGATTTGTAGAGGTGGTCGCAAAAAAAAATAAAAATAAAAATTTATTTTCTCCCTTCACAAAAGCATTCTGTAAAACAAGCAGAGCGGAGGAAGAAATAAAAATAAAATTTTATTTCAAAATAAATATTCATTGTTCTAACCACGACACACTTATATTCATAAGACAACGATTGTGATTGGTCTCATAGTGTGGCTCTGTTCATGATGTTAGGTGCCGTGAGCTGATTAGAGCTGATTAGGGCGGCGGTCGGAATAAAAATAAAGATAAAATTTTATTTTTTTTCTGTATTGAGCAATTTTGAACGTCGGCGGCTTAGCTAAATGGTCAAAAATAAATACATTTTTTTTTATTTTGTTTTTGGAATTTCGGACGTCGGCGGGTTCGCTAAACAAGGTATAAAAAAAGTCTGGCCTAAAGACTAGCAAATGCTTTTACTTGGATTTTGCACTACAAATGCACTATGTTATGCTGTACAAATCTGAAGTAAAAGCATTTGCTAGCTTTTATTCATATCACCCATTGAACCATCTTTTTTGAAGATGGGGATTTGGCCTAGTGGTTAAGGCGTGCTGCCCCTTAGTGCTGGTGACTCCAAGATACAGAAAAGCACAAAATTGACACACAAAATGATAATAAGCAAGAAGTCAATCTCCAGAATTCACGAATTTTCGACCCCAACCGGGGTCTTTTTCAAGTGGAACTTTACAATCTGAAACTCTAGAAAAGACTTAGTGCTGGTGACTGATGCCTTATGCGAGGGTCTGTGGGTTCGAATCTGGTAGGAAGTTATGTCTTTCATCTTTCGAAAAATGTTATTATTTCATGCCCTCTATAATCAAAGTTGCATCATTATGACATCATTAATGGGAGACTTTATTGCCATTAGAGGTCGCCTGTTGGCGGTCCTAGAAAGTCACAATATTTGGCGTCACAGACGTAGGCCATGGGCTCCACGTCATTATGGATGGGGTAGTATGGATAGTATCGGGGTATATTTTTCATATTCCAGTGTCTTTTTGCTGTAGAATTTTCTCTTGAATATACTTCCAACCCAACTGTTCATGGTTCCTCCGGCTTTTTGGTGATCAAAATTAAGGCCTTTTTAAGGCTTTTTAAGGCCAATCCAGGAAGAAATTAAGGCCAAGTTGTCAGGAGTTTTCATGTGGGTTGTGCAATATTAACTCAGGAGAATGTTGTAAAGAACACATAAAGGTTAGCGCTGAGGGCGGGATCCCGACTTTGACGACCGGGTGGTTTTCAACTGATATGAATAATGAAATGGCCAGGGCCATTGTGCTCACCTCTGTGACAAGTCTCCATGGTTAAGTGTGAAACTATGACTCTCATGATCAATGTTGAGGATCAGTACAGATAAAGATAAAGCTGAACACACCAAGAAGTATTTTTATGATCTGATCAGTATTATCAGTCAATGACATAAACTCAGGTGATAGCACCCAGAAGGAGTACAATTTCTGAATACAATGAATACAAGTGGTATTTGTGAACAAACTGCTTTCCTGTCTAGGTCACAGATGTCAAAAANTCTCCACTGGCATTGTCTCAAGCTGCACTTTGGCACAACAATTTTTAACACTTTATGGCGGTGGAGATAGACCATTCTCAAATTGACGTAAATGACAAAGATCTGCGCGCTTCCGCCGTAATCTCAACCACAACCTCGATCTGAAGCTGAATGACACATGACGCAGACAACCCCACGACAGTGACTTCGAAGACGTTGCATCAGAGTCAACCATTCCTGAATCATGGACTATGTCACGTCACCCGGTTTCAGATCGAGGTTGTGGTTGCGATTTCGGCGGAAGTGCACAGATCTGCTAATTCGAGAATAATCTATTACTACATCAGACCATGCAGTACCGAAACGACGATTTCCACTCATCAACTCTTTGTCATGACTGGTCAATTTACCAACAAAACACCAACAGAAACCCCACAATCTGGAATTTGAGATACAATTAGAGACAGAGATAAAAATACCACACACAAACCAGGAGGTATCTTGTCTGCTGGGTGTCTTTGACTTGAGAAACACAAATCAAGATACACAGAACCTCACACACTTTCAGAGATTTCAGGAATAAACCTAACAAATTCAAGATAGAAATTCCAAACAAACGTTCAGAGATATATAAACCTAACAAATTTGAGATACAAGTTCCAGGCACACATTCAGAGATACATATGTATAAACCTAACAAATTCGAGATACAAATTCCAGACACACATTCAGAGATATATAAACCTGGATACAAATTCCAGGCACACATTCAGAGATATAGATATATAAACCTAACAAATTCGCGATACAACTTCCAGACACACATTCAGAGATATATAAACCTGGTAAATTTGAGATACAAATTCCAGGCACACATTCAGAGATATAGAAATATAATCCTAACAAATTCGAGATACAAATTCAAGATTCAGAGATATATAAACCTGGTAAATTTGAGATACAAATTCCAGGCACACATTCAGAGATATATATAAACCTAACAAATTCGAGATACAAATTCCAGACACACATTCAGACATATCAGAGATATATAAACCTGGCAAATTTGAGATACAAATTCCACACACAGTTTCAGAGATTTCAGGGATAAACGGAGCAAATTCAAGATACAAATTCCGTCCCTTGAGAAGCACAGATTCTGGCAGAGACTTATTCCATCAATGAGAAAAATTTGAGATACAAAACATCGACTCCAACGAAAAAGGACAACTTACAGATCCCACTTGTCAATTTCCACAGAGACAACGAAGATAAAATTTGAAAATTCAACAATCATTCGGATTCAACCCGCTAACGTCTACCCAATCCAAGTGATGGTTGGAATATATTTGACATGATGCTAAATAAAACGAGTGATTGTTGCTAGGTTTTCATTTGTTGCCCGCCATACAAATCCATGATCAATTTTCACTTTACAGAACCGTAGCTTTCGGCTGAATGTAGCTATTCCGACCGCCGATAGCCGACGGCTGCGCATGAAAACGTCCCCACAATCACCAATTGTATTTGGATATTTTCACAATCGTGGGATTGTCGGTCAGAATATTGGTCCAAGTAGCGGTTATTGTCCAAAAGAGAACTATAATTCCGCAATTTATTTTCATATAAAATCGCATGCTAGCCGAAGTGCCGTTGCATTAGCGAGAACCGCGGTGTCAGCGCACTTAAAATGTCGCCATTCAAAACTCTGACAAAGGTCTTCCAGAACCTTTTATCATGAGTATTGATTCGATCGCTGAGCCTGCAGAATTATTTAATGCCATTATTAGCGTTATTTATTGTAGAGCTAGCGTTGGTATGGGGCGAGACGAGAAGAGTTATCCCTCCCTCGTACAAATGGAGAGTTTCGCGAGTCTCCCCGAGTGCCCATCAAGTGTCATTCTGTCCGGGGTTCTAATTGTTCTCATGTGTAAAGTCCGTTCCAGTCTAACAAGACACCAGAGTACTGTGGACCCACTTTATAGTTCAGTACATCCCTGATGTTTTTAACCTCAAGCGTCAAATATTTAAGCTGGTTTTATCTTTAAGCCAGCAGTAAACGTCACCACTTTCGTTGCTCATACAGGCAATTTTCGTGGTCGGCAATTTTTGTGGCGATTGCCGGTTTACAGCAGACGTCACCACTCAGTGGTCTTGTGTGCTGCTGATGGCGCACACACGACCACAACTGGCAACTACGAGCAACTTTCATGGTGAGAAATCAAACCGTTTTTTCAGCAACTCTTTGTCACCACAGGATTTCCATGGTGAGTGGTCATTGCCGGCCACCGCACGCTTGGCCATTTTCGTGACGACCACGAAAATTGCCTGTATAAGCAACGAAAGTGGTGATGTGTGCTGCTAGCTTTAGTTGGGGGGGGGGGAGAGGTATCACGTCCACTCACCAAGCGGCAGGTCCTGGGTTCGAATCCAGCCCGGGCCATATGGGATTTCATTCCCGGCTCTTCACGTCCGTTGCATGGGACAGTAAGCCATGGTGCCTTGTACCTCAGTTTCTTTGCAAGGGCAAGTAAAAGACCCCATCCAAGTGAGGAACATGAGTAGCTTGTGATGGCCTCCTCTGTACTTACCAGGGTCAATAATGCTATGGCTTTCGGCCCTGATGGAAAAATCATATACAAATACAAAGACAAATACACTTCCTGATTCAAATTTATGACAGAAACCAAAGGGTCTAAATGACGAATCACGCAGCGGCTCCAGAGCCAAATATATACCCCTTAGAGATTATCATCTAAAGTGCTCATAAAATTGTCTTTAATCATCCAGTGTTTTCCACAACTGTTGTCATTGTTCAATTATATTTGAATAATAACGTTTGGCACAATGTCAATGTCCCATAGGTAACGGCAATCTTTACGGCGCGAAATTGTGTGCGGAATTGATCAGGGCCAGGATGTCACTTTCATTTCAATAGTGACACCTACAGTACAGGTCACAATTGACATCCCTAAATTCGCGTAAGTTACTCGTAAGTCACTCGTAACTTACGCAACTACTTGTGAGCTATGTTATGTGCAACTTACGAGGTGAGTTACGTGGTGAGTTACGCGAATTTCGCTAGCTACGCAGTGATTTACGAGGCGAGTTACGCGATTTTGGCGAGTTACGCGGTGATTTACGCGAAACCAAAGCCGTGAGTTACTCGTAATTAGTTACGCGTAACTTACTCGAAGCCGTTGGGATGTCAATTGTGACCTGTACTGTATTGAGGCTAGGATCGCCATTCCCATCAGACTCATTCTGCATGTACTTCTCTAAGGCCCCTATTACATAGAAGTATACGGTATACGAAAACGCCAGATAACAATGGCTTCACGGTCGTGAATCCACTTGAAGCCTTTTCTAACCGGCGTTTTCGTATACCGCATACTTCTATGTAATAGGGGCATTAGGGCCTGTTTCCACCCATGTATGGCGTCTGCATTGGCGGTAGTGTCGGCGTTCGAATCACTTCTGTGTGTTGAGTCCGTTGACTGTTTCCACCGCACTTTCGCGTCAGCGTCGAAAGCATCTGACGCCCCGCACCAAATTATAATCTTGACGCGCACGTTTTCTACACTATATATGCAACGATACGTCACCTCGATCAAGGTGGGGCAAGGTCGACTTGCCAACGCAACACAAGGTGTGTACTGTTTATTCAGCCGACTTGAAAAACGTGATCTTTTGGAGGAAATGTTCAGATGCAAGTTAAAATGTCGACAACGACGCTGACCCAAACGCCGACACCAACGGAAACGTGGCGGAAACAGGCCCTTACACCTCAGACTTCTGGTTTTCTCCTGTTGTAGGTTTATGGGGATTTTCTAAATTCGTCGATGTTGTACTACGTGCAGCTTTCAAATCAGCAGTATTACAAAGAAAACCAGGGGTTCCCATTCTGCATGTACTTCTCTAAGGGCCTGTTTCCACTCGTGTATGGTGTCTGCATTGGCGGTAGCGTCGGCGTCAGTGTTCGAATCACTTCTATGTTGAGTCCATTGACTGTTTTCACTGCACTTTCGCGTCAACGTCAAAGTCGGCGTCGAGTCCGTTAGGAAGCTGTGTCTTTCACCTTAGAAACCTGTTATTATTTCATGCCCTTTAATTGTATCTCCTTTACATGTACATGTGACCCCTTGTATGACATAAAACTGTTTGGGTTTGGAGATTGGACTACTCACAGGGTGCTTATAGGGATGCCTCCTTTAACATGGGTCATTGAACCATCTTTTTTTTGAAGATGGGGATTTGGAGTGGTTAAGGCGTGCTGCCCCTGAGTGCTGGCGATTGACGCCTTATGCGAGGGTCCGTGGGTTCGAGTCCGGTAGGAAGCGATGTCGTTCACCTTAGAAACTTGTTATTATTTCATGCCCTTTAATTGTATCTCCTTTATATGTGACCCCTTGCATGACATAAAATCATTTGGGTTCGGAGATTGGACTACTCACAGGGTGCTTAGGGATGCCTCCTTTAACATGGGTCATTGAACCATCTTTTTTTGAAGATGGGGATTTGGCCTTGTGGTTAAGGCGTGCTGCCCCTGAGTGCTGGCGATTGACGCCTTATGCGAGGGTCCGTGGGTTCGAGTCCGGTAGGAAGCTACATGTATGCCTTTCACCTTAGAAACCTGTTATTATTTCATGCCTCAAAGAAAACCACGATGAAGAAAACTTTCTGTCAGGACACGTGCGTGTCCTTGGTCAAAGATCGTCGTACGTGGTTTCTTCGTTCCACGTCACTCAAGGATCAATTATCTTGATAGATGGAAACCACGCGTGACCTCAGCCGGGACGAGACCGGGAAGAGAATGCAGCGCACTTGAACCACGGACCGCCGAGTCACGGACCCGCCGCGGTCCACAATTCATTCTCCAATTAAAACAAACGGATTGTTTTCACATTTGATTCACGAGTGGAGACGATTGTCCCGCGGGCCGTCGAGAGGATGTAATGAATTCATTTCGTGCATGTGATAAACGACAATATGAAGGATCCAAAATGGGCCGTTTGTTATCATTCTCTCTCAAAGGACGTGAAAACGATGTTCAATTTTCAAATTTGATAGATTCGTTTTGGACAGAATGGTGACAGTGTACTAATACAGTGAGTTATAAATGGTGATTTCTCACTATGGCCATTTTCATGTTTGAACCACTGGCTGCCATTGTAATGCAATAGGAGCAGTCAGCCGCGCGTATTGCCAAAAGATGGCAGCACAGTTCTAGCAGACCAATACACAGGAAAATCCACGTAATTGGTGCACGATCAAGAATGAATGGGTCCACTATATGCATTGAATTGGGCCATAGTGACACCTATTGGTCAACTCACTGACAGCTCCTATTGTCAGGGGGGTAGCTAGCTTTTATGGCCAAGGGGGCAAAATCTGATTAAGTCTAGAGAGCGAAGCCAGAGGGGGTGGGGATCGTCCCCCAGAAAAAATTGAAAAGTTACATCCTCTCCGATGCATTTTCCACACATCTGACACCACAATAGCTTGGCTTGAAGAGGGGAAATGACCTTTTAGATGAAAAATTTGTTTTGTCCCTTTTTGCTCTGGGGGCATTTTCCCCCTGCCCCCCCCCCAGCTACGCCCCTGACTGACTCATGTGTTGTTCAATGCCATGAGCTGCAACAACTAGTCACATAGAGCGAGGTTCAATACCTTGGTCATTTCATTCCAAATTTGACTGAGTCGACACTATTTATTCTCAACTGGTCTGAAAGGATCAAGTACTGCACTGAATGAGTTGCTCTTTGAGTTCCCCAGAAAGGTTTCTGGAGAGACTGGGGTAATAACGTGGAGCACTTTGAGACAGTTTTACAGCGAAAACTGCTGAAAAGAGCTTCAGCTGATCATATCATCAAAACCTACTCAGGGAACTTCTGAATTTTGAACTACAGAACTCAAGAATGCTCGCACTGAAAATGTTGATCCAAATGGTCCAACGGCCGTATGCTTGGGTCAGACTTCAGCCAGACTTTCATTAAAGTCTTACTTTTCTCAATGCTTCAAGCATTAGAGCAAGTCTAACTTCAGCTATACTTTAGGCTAAAGTCCGACCTGTGCATACGGCCCCAAGTCTCCGACAGCAGAGGGGTTCAAGGAGTCAAGAATTTGTCTGTTGCCTGCTAGAAAATATAAGACAAACGTTCTCATATTATTGACAGGACTCTTTGTCATAAAGTCAAAAGTAATATTTCCCTCGCGTCTGGGCGAACGCCAACAAGAGTTGAACAAGAGGGTGCAAAACGAAATCAAATGAGAATTCTCGCTCTGTCTATTTACACAAATACAAAGACAAACACAAATAACTTGGACAAGTAAACGCGGCGTTCATTTGGCAGTCCATACCGCATGAAAACCTCGTCCAACCGCATTCATTTACTTGTCAAAAGACCCACAACAAAAAATTCAAATACATATTGTGTTTACAGAGATCTTGTGCGGATGAAGAGAGGGTACTTGATGATCTAATCTTAGCCGCACCATTTTTGACCCTGTTGCCGTCTTTTACCAATCTGCGAACATTTTCTACTTGATTTTCTAGCGTTTGTTTGCCGTCTTTTGATAGCCTGATTTGATTTTTTCGTGCGGCACTTGGACGAATCAGAACGACAGTTCGAGTTTTGCTAATTACAAATCCTGAATTAATACAAGAGACAACAGTGAATACTCATGTCTTTGCAAACTTTAAGCCTTGCGACGGGAAGCAGCTACCGGCAATGGCGTTTCCGGCAACGGTTGGCGACTACCTGGAACCAGCAGCAACTGATCAGATGCTCTAACAAGCCGATGTATGCGCCCTGGAAACGCTATCGCCGACCATCACCGCTAGTTCCAGCCAGTTCTACTCGTTGCCGACCGTTGCTTCTAGTCGTCTTCAGTTGCTTCCGATGTACGTGCGCTGGCAATGTATTTCCTCGTTTCTGGAGCATACCTGGTCACGTGAATGTTTATTACATGACTCCCCGAGTGGTCCGATCGGAAGACATCGACAGTTTCCGTGTGGTATTCAGTACCACTGCCTGTCCGATGTGCGCGCTCCAGATTGAAGACTGGATTGTGCCACTTGCCACAAAGACCTGTCGTAACCAGTGTGCGCAGAACGCGTACATCGATAGCGACTGTTGCATTCCGTTGCTTCCAGTTGCAAGGCCGATGTACATGTACGCTTGGTTTTACCCTATGGAACAGGTACCCAGTATCTAGGGTAAGGGCTGCCCGAAGGGTCAGAGGTTCGGAGTTAGGGTTAGGATTACGCTTTAGGGGTCAGGGGTAGGAGGCCAGGGAATGAATTTGTGCCATGGAGTAACGTCACTTCCGATCAGGGATTCTAAACTTTAGCCAAGGCCAGGTATCAAGGGTTGTGGGATAAGGACGAGGGGTTAGGATTCAGAGTGGATGACATTCACCCCTTCAGCTTCACCGAGGGCCCCCACAAACCTGTGTGGAGGCTTACTGAACAAACACATAACACTGATCTTGTCTTTCCAAACTTTGTACAAACAAGTCAATCCCGTCCCACCCTCTACCATATCGACGTAAACACCCTCAGACCTCTCTCCTTTGTTTTTCCTATTCATATATGTATTGAGACAACTTATTACTTTATGTATGACGAACTTGAGTGCTTGGCTCGATAGACCACGAATTTAGAGAGCATTTTATACCGTCGCTGTCCAGAGCACATCCGAGGAGCCAAAACTCTTGATTATCCAGGGTGAAATATTCTGACGTCTTGTCTTCTTTTGTAGTGTAATTGTTCACCCCTCATGTCGATTTCAACTTACTTTGCTTGTAATTCATGTGCATAGATGTACAGTCAATGCATTGAAATGTACAGGTGAATAAGGAGAATAAGAGAATGAGGAAGCTGTAATCTGCAACTTATACGTCATGTACCGTAAAGCGAAATATTTTCGCATCCTAAATGTTTGCGAATGGCCTAAAAATCCAACATTCGCGGGGAGAAATATTCGCGGTAAAGGGCCTTATAAAAATTTTCCTGTGTTGCACCCTGAATAATGAAGAAGATCGACACCACACTTCTCAGGAAACAGGAAGCTGTATATCCTGGCACGACCTGTACTATCAGCTGCATACCACAATGCTTGTTATGTGTAAACACTCGTTCCGGGCACAAGGGAGACTCCGGGAATGACATCACAATGGGAATCCCCACGCTGCATTGGTCAACTGGTGCTGATGACTCATCGATATAGGATTTAGCGGGGAACAAAATTCCCGTTGCATATGCATGGCAGGTGTCGACAGTAAATTGTATTCATGGAGAAATTTTTTTTAGTGAACGCCGCAGCAATTCGCGAATTTCACGAGAATTTTTCCCCATGAACATATTTCGCTTTACGGTATACAGATACTTTGGATTGGCTTTGTATATTTGGAACCTCCATCCCTCTATGTCAATTTCAATATGTGTCATTATATATTTGATAAACAAGTAAATGACACTTGTCAACCTTCTAACTTTGTGTTTTATTACGTTTGAACAACAATAAATAAACTGATAAAAGGCTGAAGAATGAAAAAACTGCAAAAGTGAACTCATCAACTGTAAGTCAAAAGGAAGAAGTCGGCCTCATTTTGGTTGAAGTCACAAGAAAATTATCCCAAGAAGAAGACGGTTAGTGATAAAACCCGGAGCGAAACGAAACGAAATGAAATCATCGAACTGGGCATGATTTGCATCAATTTATTTTCGTTTTGGCAAGTCTTATTATTGTAATACCAATATTTAAGTGGTTAACGTAGAATCTGCTCCGACATTGACGCTTGCTTTATGCGCCAACCGAATGAGTGAAGAAAACGCAGAACAAAACTGGCGGTACTTGAGGAGCACTGAAGGGAATTTGGTACATGATGATTCTGACTGATTTTAAAATAATAACCCAATTTGATTTTGTGTGGTATATGTCGCAAAAAACGTCAATGTCAAGGCGGAAGCATACATCTGCAACATAATGACACTTAATCAGGCCTACGTTAATTCTCAAATTCTTTGCAAGTCCCATTTCGATGATTTCATTTCGTTTCGTTTCATTACAGGTTTTATCACTAACCGAAGAAGATGCCGGCACATTGTGAAGACATACTCCAATGTCTTGTACTCTGAGGAGTTTCCAATGTTCAATGTGAAGAACAATTATGTCTCGTTATTGTCTATGTATGAGTTGAGATTATATTGTCTCCGCCGAGAGCACTTGGGATGCCATCAGACTGAGTCAAGGAGGAAACAAGCATTTCGAGTGGAAAGACCTTGACGATGTCAAAACCCAGACAAAGAATATATTCATAAGTGACGGGAAGCCAGGCTAATAATCTGACTTCAACCCAAGTATTGTATTTTCGTTGTCACTGGAGCTTCATATTCTACTCACCAATGAGTCAATTCCATTGCAAACCTAACACAATAAGTCACTTCCATGGAAACTGTGACACCTCAGTCATTTCCATGGCAATCCTGAGGCCACAGTCATTTCCATGGCAACCCAGAGACCTCAGACAGTCATTTCCATGGCAATCCTGAGGCTCGTCATTTCCATGGCAACCCAGAGACCTTGGTCATTTCCATGGCAATCCTGAGGCTAAAGTCATTTCCATGGCATTCCTGAGGCCAGTCATTTCCATGGCAACCCTGACACCTAGGTCATTTCTGTGGCAATCCTGAGGCCAGATTCATTTCCATGGCAACCCAGACCTCAGTCATTTTCATGCCAATCCTTAGGCCACAGTCATTTCCATGACAATCCTGAGGCCAGATTCATTTCCATGGCAACCCAGACCTCAGTCATCTTCATGCCAATCCTTAGGCCACAGTCATTTCCATGACAATCCTGAGGCCACAGTTGTTTCCATGGCAACCCAGAGGTTCCAGACAGTCATTTCCATGTCACTCCCGAGGCCACAATCATTTCCATGGCAACCCAGAGACCTCAGGCATTTCCATGACAATCCTGAGGCCACAGT